>AP025057.1:29615019-29893726 GCA_036186865.1 Eustoma russellianum
ATCTCTCAGCCAGGCACTTCGATCGATCGATGTCCCCCCAGAATTCAATTTTTTATGAACGTTGGAACAAAATCCAATGGAGATTCATGGTGTTTTCTCTTTCCAATCTTGCTCAAATTTCTTGTGAACTTTACTCTAACCTTACACATGCTTCTTTGACTATTATATCCATGTCTAGGTTATTCTAGGTTGGCTATTGAGGATCAAACCATTCCATAGGGTGGCTAAAGACTATTTGGACATTATCTTGACATTTGATGGAGTTGAAGACATGGTGGAGGATACCAAAACGTGGTGATCATCTCCTATAAATGTATGAAGCTTGGATGAGGCAAAAACACACTTTCACCGTCATCAAGCTTCATCATTCGTTGTTGTATATTTCTCTCATATGTGTAATAGTGTTAAAGCTTGTTAAGCCTTTCTTTGTTCTTTATTGTTGTATATTGAGAGATAGTGAGTCTAACATAAGAGTAACCATAAATATTTGATCTCTTGCTTGTGTTTAACCAGTGAGTAAGTGTGATCCGCACTAGTTCCTTCAACCCACTGCGAGAAAGTTCTTGATGAGAACTTTGTTGAAGTTGTGAGATAGCAAGAATTTGTTCTTGCTTAGAGCTGTAGTTGTGTAGTTGCAGAAAGGTATTTTGTGCAAGAAATTGTTGTTGTGGTTGCTTACACTAAGGTGTTAGTGTAAGTATTGTTGTGGCTGTTCTTATTAGGTTTAATAAGAAGAGTAGTTGTTGAAAATCCACTTTGGCAACAAAGTAGTAGTGGAGTAGAATCATTTACGATTCGAACCACTCTATATCCGGTGTAGTCGTTCATTGTTTCTCGTCTCCCATTCTTGCTATGATTTTTAATTCTTTTTGAGTTGAGACAAACAAGAAAATTCCGCAAATTTGCCAAACGCTCTATTCATCCCCCCTTTAGAGTGTGTTACAGACCTAACAACATTATGAATCCATTAAAAGATCGCTTATTTTTATATATTCCGACAGAATTCTCACACACCAATCAATTTTTCGACCAATTTCTTATAAACTTGGCTATTTTCCAACAGAACTCGGACATAATCTTATAATATGAAAACTCGATATATGCACAAAAGACATGAAAAAACCAAACCACGTGCATAAACTAAAAAAAAATTAATTAATTTTCATAATATTTGACCGAATTCTGAGAAAACCGGATATGTTTCGATAGAATTATGGCAGATCCAAATATGTCCTTCTTTCCAACAGATTTTCGACATATAGAGATATGCCCTTCTTTCTGACGAAATTCCAACAAACCTCCCTTCAATAACTTTTTTTCCAGCTAAATTCTGACATATTATTATATGTTCTTTTTACGGCTGAATTCTGGTAGATGTTATCTTAGAGAAATTGTATGGTTTCTCAGTTTAACTTTACTATATTGTAAAACAAACACTTTGAGAAACTTTCTATGATGGTTTAGTATTTTGGTTTAATTCAATAAAGATTTGCATGTTTTGGTTTATAATAGGATTATTTCAACTATTTATTTATTTAAGTAGTTTTTAGAAATTCTTCCAACTATTTATAACAACTTATTTATATGTTAAGAATATTAATTATTTTTTATAAATCCAGATGGGTTGTCATGATAACGTGGGCGTAGAATATTTTTTATACATTATTTTAGAAATTATAAAATGTATATTTTTAAAAAAATTAATTCTGACCGACTTCTGATAGACAAGCCCGACAAAATTTCAGAATTCCGGCGAAGTTTTGTCTGACAAACTATTTCCACAGAAAATTCCGACTGAATAGCAACATGTAGTGGTGCCAAAATATTACATTATTCTCATCTTTTTTCTGAAAAATTTTTGGCAAAATATTTTTGATAAATAATAGTTTGTCGGTCGCTAGTTGGTTAGAATTGGGATGAAAATTCCCGTCAGATTTTGCGTGTAGGAAGTTATTTTACGGAGTTGCTAGTTTTTATGTAGTGATAAAATCTTAGGAAACAACCTATGTCTGTTCTTATCATGCATTACTATCATGTCAATCTTTACTTTGATCATTATTTTAGAATCATTTCAATTCATTTAACCACCATTATATATCTTTACTTGGGTAATCATGAGGTTTGTTTTTACACATGATCACACCCCTTTAATCGTAACTTCACATAGGTTTTGCCTTTGCGCATGGCACTCTTATCATATTACATATTAAGAGGTTTTCTTGTACCTTAACATATATTCACAATCAAAGATGTCAGGATTGTCTTTGTATGTAACAATAGTTGAGCGTATCTATTCAAAGGGTTTGTTATTTATTTTTCAGTCTTCATATATCGTGTATCAAGTATCATATATTACCAATCATGTGTTAATTTACATCCATATATCAATACAATCATAAGAAGACAATAAATAAAACAGTAATCAAAAAATCATAAGCAATGTATTCCAGCCACTACAGTTACTAAATCACATGAAATAATCCTTAATCACCTACTACGTTATATCTCTCATCATCAATTGCACTATGATATCAAATAATTTGAGACTTTCCATCTTAAAAAAATTATAGATCATCAAAAGATATTTTTAACGCCTTTTGAATCACCTTAAACTTAAGTCAATAGCTCTAGATATGTCCCCGATAAGCTCAGTTGGTATAACATATACAGGTCATGATATTAGTTCATTGTTACGTTGTTCTGACCATTTTAACGGCATACCAATGTCTTAGGTGATTGTTTGATAAGATCATTTTTCTCTTGTTCCTCAAGTTGAATCTCATGAGTCATAAGATTTCGATATAATTCGTCCAATGTAAGAGTTTCAAGATCTTTTGATTCTTCTATGGCCGTCACTTTGGGATTCCATTCTCTTCCCAAGCTATTTAGAAGTCGATGGCTAAGATCTTCTTGTTCAATCTTCTTTCCCGCTGTATTAAGTAGATTGACAAGTTTGGTGAACCTTTGAATAGTTTCTTCAATCTTTTCACCTTTGGGGACGGGAAAATTGTAGAATTACTTAATCAACATCCTCTTCCTTGCCTTTCTAACTTGAGAAGTACCTTCATGAATCAATTCCAACTTTATCCATGCTTCATGAGTGGATTAAACACCTTGCATCTTAGCTCTCTCATGTGGAGTTAGAGAGGTATTCAAGATGTCAAGGGCTTTTCCATTTATAGAAAATAATAACTCTTTTTCTTGAGTTGGATTATCATAGTCAATGGGAGCTTTTGAACCCTTAGTTACCTTTTTCCAAATACGATAGCCACATCCTCGAAGATGTGTTTCCATGTTAGATTTCCATAAAGAATAATTGTTAGGATCAAACATAGGCACTTTGGTATGAATATTTGATACGGAAGGTATCAATGTCTCTTGTCTTCTTCTTCTTATTCTAGAAGAATCACCACCTGAAGATTCCTAATCATAAGGTGTTTCTTCCGTACTTGATAGGATCAAGCCTTGTTATTTGAGTGTCAAACAATCAAGGTTAGGCTCTGATACCAATTGTTAAGTCCGTGAAACATACTAGAAGGGGGGTTGAATAGTGTGTTTATACAAGTATGGTTCTTTTTTGAATCTTTTTGCAATGGAAGTGTTCAAACCAATACTTGATGTGTTCTATAAAGAAAACAACTTGAGAAAATGAAAGAACACCAAATTTATAGAGGTTCAAGTCAAAGACTCTACTCCTCTACCTTCTTGCTTTGAACAGGAAGGATTTTTGAACAAGGGGATTGTTATTTCACTTTTGGGGGGAAACAACAATCAAAGAAAATACAAGAACAAGCTAGGTTTAACAAACTTAGATCAAGAACAATGAACTCAACTTCTTTGAAGCCTAACCTCCTTAAGATCTTCTTTGCACCAAAGGAATCTTCTGCGAAGTATGATGTAGCTCCTACACCCTCAACTAGTTCTTGGAAACTTGAGTTTCGCCAACAAGAAGCCTCTTTGCTTCTTGACCAACAAACTACACTTTGCTCCTCGCAATCCTCACTTATAAGAAGACTTCTTCTCCTTTATAATAACACACTCTCAACAATAAGTAATATTTACAATGATTTTGAGAGCAAAAATAACAAGGAAGGCTTGAGAGCTTAGAGATGGAAAGTTGTCTTCAAAAATGGAGTCTTCCAAGCCTTATAGAACAATCTTCTAACCGTTAGAGAGGAGAGAGAATAGTGGAAGAAGACTTTTTTCTCTTATGTCGATACCTCATTGTCTTGAAAACATTTTCTTGGGTGAAGTCAAAACTTCTTGTGGAAGCTTTGCCTTTTAAGCTCAAAAGGGAAAGATTTTTCCGACTACCTTTATTTGCTTTTTTGAATGGAGCTACAAAAGTCACGATTACATGGGAAAGATAAAAAACACATTGGTCAACTAAAAAGAGATAGGAGAGAGAAAACCGTACCTGCAGACAGAATTTTCGTTACGCATCAAACGTTTGAACGAAGCGCTTGAAGTGACTCCACACTCAAGAACAAGGGTACATGAAGCGCTTTATGTTCTTATCAAAACATTCTGTCCAAAAGCTTTACGGGATGAAGCGCTTTATGTTGTGCTTAATGTTTCTGCAAAAACTCTCTGTTTTAGACACTTCAAAAGATAAAGTGCTCTATGTATCGTTTCGTATTTCTGCAGAAACTCTCTGTTTTGAATTTTTAAGAGATTAAGCGCTTAATGCAGTGTTCAATGTTTAAGCAAAAGTTTCTGTTTAAACTTTTTGAAGGAGAAAGCGTTTAATCAATCGCTTGAAGTCTGAGGATCAGTCTATTAACCTAGTTCTAAGTCTTTTAACATGCGAGACTTGTGAAAATCATCAAAACCAATTTATACAATAAAAGCACTCAGGGACTGGTGTTCCAGTGCCAGTTGTTCGGTTGCTTCTCAACATATTCGTTTTTTTACTCTTTTTTTTTTAACAATTTTTCCTTCCAAATCTCAACCTAGAGACCCTGATCAGCTCCAATATGATTATCAAACATCAAAAACATGTTCAAAGATGGTTTTCCACTCACTTGAAACCATCTAACACCAATTCATAGCCATAAAAGTGTCAAATAAAGCCCATAGAAAGAAACCCTTACCCGTTGATACTTGATAGCAGAATTCTGCAGCTATGCCTCCTGGAATTCAACCTCCTTGAGGCAATAAACATCACATAGAATTCATTGAGAATCTCCATCATATACCTTCTGATACTCGGCCAATGAAAATGAATTAATACTCAACTAAAATCAATAAAGTTACATTCTGACGAATCTTTAGATGAAACTGGTTCCAAATCTACCATCTAATTGTAAATCCAACCTCTCCTTGATTCGTTAGGGTTTTTTGAGGAGGAGCCTAAAACCTCTTGTCAGTTTCCTTCTCACTCTACTATGTGGGAGAAGACTTTTACGTAGAGGAATCCGATTTTCCATTCTCCTTTTCTTTTTAGATACTAATTTCTTTAATCATGGGCTAAAAAAACTAGATTGCCCTAGTAAATAGAATTAATTTTCAGAACTCTTAACCAATGCATCGTTGGTTTTCTTAGATTCTTGTAGCTTTGTAATGCAACACTTCAAGTTGTAATGTTACTATCTACTTTATAGTGCATCTTATTTACGATAACTTTCTCTTTAAATTCTGTTACTTATATTTGTGAATCCATTAGAAAGAATGGAAATTATCAAAATAAGTAAAGCGTATCATAAAAACAATGTTACAAGTGAAGTACAATTTTCACTAGTCTTTTGTATGAATTTACCATCGAAAGCTTTCTATTTGTATTTACCGAATTCTCTCATTAACACACTAGCACATAATATCTATATTATTGCGTCATTTATGTAGGTATATATAGAGTCGGATGTCTCACTGGAAGCAAACTCTCTATCCCTTGGGATAGAGTTATTGCTTGCCTTCCGCTCACCCTCTCCAGACCCTAGCGATAGCTTTTGATGTCGTTGGGATATAGTAGATATGATTGATCGATTGATTTTGTAGCAATTTAAAAAAAATCAAAAGGAATATACTGTAAGACAGGTTTTGTCTAATTCTGCTCCTCTTCTTCTATTTTTTTCCTTTTTTTGCCTGCTGTTTTGCAGAGAACCAAGTAGTTACATTTGCATATTTGTCATACTGCTAATTACTTTGACAAAGATAATTGTTATGTCTTGATAATGCAATTATTATGGGGCAGGTACAACCATCAACATATTTTTGATTTCTGCCACATTATTATAATATGGAAATTCAGTTCAACACGAAAGTAGTGGAGGGGGAAAAAAGAAAATTGTAAGTGGCAACCGTATCTCCTTATTTAATTAATTATTTTTCTCTCCTTTATTATTATTGTTTTGATGGGACGGATGAATAATTTGAAAGATACCCGCATGATTTAGACAATAACTATTAGTGAAGAAAAGTGGTACCTACAATGGGATAGGATCCCCTCACCGCATCCCCCTCACCGCGTGCGTGACCGCATGACACGTGGCAGCAAGGGGGGGATGGTGAGGATGGATAAGGATAACCCGCATCCAGCCTCACCACCCCCTACTGCTGCCACGTGTCGCGTCCTCAGCCACGCGGTGAGGAGATCTCATCCCTCACAATGTGGGTTGAATGCTTTGAAAAAGTTATCCCTAAATTGCATTAATTTATGAAAGCAACAAACTAACATGCATCCGGATTACAAGTAAACTTGACGTGGACTTTAGAGCAACTATTATCTAGGAATAATTGGACCATGTCAATGGAAGCGGTAAATAATATATTAAAACATTGGTCGGAAGTATTATGCCATCTCAATTTACCTCTCAACAACAACAACATTACCCTCCATTGTTTTATATACACCCGCCTATAACGGGGTATGAGAGGCTCAGATGTATACAACCATACCCATGTGTTAGACACACGGAGTTTGTTTTCTGATAACCCATAATGAAAATTCTGTCAAACTGTGTCGATCAGCTGCTACCTCACAATATCAGAAGCGCAGCCAATTCAGTAAGCCATTTTGTTTTATTCCATCATATTCCAAAGTCAAATTCAGTGCGCGCATACATATATATGTGTGTCCCCCTAGAGTAAAGAAAGATGCTGAATATATATATATGTGTGTGCGCGCGCGCGTCCCCATAGAGTAAAGAAAGATGAGTCATTTAGTGAGTCATTTTGCTTTATTAAATCATATTCTAAAGTCAAATTCAACGCGCGCCTACATATATATGTGCGTCCCCCTATAGTAAAGATAGATGAGTCATTTACATCGAGAAGCAAAGAAAGAGATGTCGTAGGACAGCCAGACCATCAGTGAATGTGTAATGGAACGATGATTCCGCACCCAATCTCGATAAAAAAAATTGAATATAGAAAATCACATTTTAAACTAGAGACGTCTCAATCGACAATTCTAATTGCTTTTCTTGCTGGTTTTTATAGAACAATATTGTAGCAACGTGTGTATATAAACTCTCTTTTTCAAGAGCTTAGGGTTCGTTATGGGAGAAAGGCCTTGATCCTACTGACCAAATCATTTGAGACAAAAAGAGTATATAACAAAAGGATGAGAAGGAACAGATCGTGGATCTTTCTGCTTGCCATCGCAATCACAGAAACAACCACCACTCCCCTGTGTGTAAATTAAGAGCAGAAGAACATGAACAATTCGGATAATGCAGAAGCTTGGGAAAATTTCTTGTATTTCTCAATGATTCTTACAATATTGTATACACTAATTTATACACATTCTGCTATCTCCATATAAGGTAACTAAATCAATAATATCTAATCAAGATCAATATGGTTATCCTGAGATCAATTTACATTTACAGCATACACACTTTCCATGTACATTGTGATTCCTTGATTTATGGGATTTTGTCAACACTCCCCTTCAAGTTGAACCGTGGGGTCAACAACGTTCAACTTGCGTAAGACAGCTTCAAATATCCTTCTATTAATTGCTTTGGTCAACAAATCAGCTAACGGATCTTCTGATGGAAAAAACGGTAGATTAATGATTCCTCTTTCTAGCTTCTCTTTGATAAAGTGTCTGTCGATTTTTATGTGCTTAGTCCGATCATGTTACACCGGATTCTCAGAAATGCTAATAAAGGATTTGTTGTCACATAGCAGTGGAGTGGGTAGATTAACGTGCAGCCCAATATCTTTGAACCATTTTTGTAGCCAGAGTATCTCGGTGATTCCTTTCGCAATCCCCCGGAACTCAGCTTTAGCACTAGAGAGAGCAACTATGTTTTGCTTCTTACTTCGCCACGTTACCAGGTTTCCTCCCACCAGCGTAAAGTATCCTGAGGTAGATTTTTGATCTGCCAAGTCTCCCGCCCAATCAGCGTCAGTGTAGCCTTGAATCCTCATGTGTCCATTATTTCAAAATACAATACATCGTCCTGGTGTGTGTTTCAAATATCGCAAGATACGTCTAACTACATCCCTATGATGCTTCTGAGGATTATGCATAAACTGACTCACAATACTTACTGCAAAGGCAATGTCAGGTCGTGTGTCTGATGGATAAATTAGCTTTCATACTAGTCGCTGGTACTGTCCTTTATCTCTGTAGGGTGTTCCGTTAGTGACTTGTACCTTGTGGTTGGGCGCCAAGGGAGTATCACATGGTTTACAGTCGAGCATTCCAACTTCAGTCAGAAGATCCAGGATGTACTTCCGGTGTGAGATATAAATTCCAATTTTTGACCTCAGGACTTCAATGTCAAGGAAGTACTTGAGTCCCCCAAGATCATTCATTTCAAACTTAATGAACAAATGCTTTCGAAGACGATCCATTTCTTCAGTATCATTACCTATTATTACCATATCATCTACATAAATAATTAAACCTGTAACCAAACCTTTTCTTCGTTTAATGAATAGTGTGTGGCCTGCATTGCTCTGTTGGTAACCATCTTGTTCATAACATCAGTAGACCTCCCGAACCAAGCTCGAGGAGATTGCTCGAGACCATATAATGCTTTCTTGAGCCTACATACTTCTCTTATCTTGAAACATATAGAAAAACCAGGAGGACTCCATATAAACTTATTCTTTCAGGTCGCCATGTAGGAAAGCATTCTTAACATCAAACTGATGGAGAGGCCAATTCTGAGTTGCTGCAATTGAGAATAGTACTCTAATTGTATCAATACAGGCCACCGGTGAAAAAGTTTCTAAATAATCAACACTATATGTTTGGGTATATCCTTTTGCTACTAGCCGAGCTTTGTACCTTTCAACACTTCCATCAGCCCTGTATTTAATCGTGAACACATGCCGACATCCAACCGGTTTCTTTCCAGGAGGAAAGAGGCACTTTCTCCACGTTTGATTTCTCTCCAGGGCTTTGTTTCAGTAGCCATGGCTTCTTCCCATACTGGTTGGACTGAGCTTCTTCAACAGTTTGCGCTACCTGTTTTGTACATAGAGATACAAAGAAACCTCTGGCTATGTCTGATACTCCTTCCGTAGATTTTCTTATTGGATACCTGGTTGCTCGTGATATCCTTTCAGGAGAGTACCTTCTGGAGGTTGTCCTTGCTTAATTTTGGGTGGTAGAGTTCGTACCTACTGTTATTCAATAAGAATTTTAGTATCGGTGTGTGTTTCTGTCATGGTATGGTGGGCCAGAGAGTCATCTGTACTAGGAGTATCTATGTCTATATCAAGGTCACTAGTAGTATTTTCTAGGGCAATGCAAACCTCTGGACTCGATTGTTCATTATTTGTATCAAAAAATGTTACCTGTGATTCTGCATTCACCGGTAGAGGATCACGAGGTGATTCTGGTGCCGTATGTTGTAGCACACCGCTCTCGAGCCCTAGCATTGGGAACAGTGCACTCGGCCGTATCTCGCTAAGGAGAATACAAGGCGTCGAATCAATCTCTTACATGTTAGAAATGACGTAGAACTTTTCTCGCGGAAACGTAAATCATAATTTAAATTAAACTCAAATAATCGATATTACATTACTGAATAAGAATTCTGATAATAAAAATAATAAAGAAGTCTGTGAAAATCCCCAAAAGATAACTAAGAACAATCAGCTGCAGAGTCCCCTTGTATCCTAGATGCAGCCATCAACCAGCCCACTCAGCTATGTCCGTCCCGTCTTCAACAAAGATGTGCTCGTAGACCTTATCTGGCTCACCTGGGAAGTAGGGGTGAGTGACAAAAAAATCACCCAGTAGATGTCCGTCTCAAACCAATACAAAACATGCACACCGAAATGATATAACCACATAGCACATAAATATGATGTAACATGCATAAAATAAAGTAAATGCGGTAAGTAAAGCATTCCACATAAAAATACGTAACTACGTGATGCATGCTCCATCCATGTGTCACACGCAACAAGAATCATGTCATGCAATATGTCCCTAGACCTATATGCAATGCATGATCCTGGGATTGACTGGATGCCTGTAGCTCGTACGCTACAATCCATCCTGACCGATGCACGTGGCATGTACACCGCAATCCATCCTGACCGATGTCCGTAGCTCGTACACCATGATCCACCATAACCGAGTGCCCGTGGCCCGTACACCATAATCCATTCCACTCGAGCGTCTGAGATCTGTACATCTCAACCCGCTCCAAATGCAATGCACGTGTCATGAATGCAACAACAAAGTCGTCTGGGGCCCATACGCCCATCCTCACCGTCTCTGGCACTCAATATTTGGTTACGTAAATTTTTTTATTAGTGGAAAGTTATTGTTTATCGAACCGGTATTTTTCCTTAGCTTGTATAAAGTTTCTAGGATTTTCTACTATTTTTCTCTTATTTAATTTCATTTATTACTATTTATTTTTAATTACTTAAATTTACCAAAATTAGGAAATTGAGTGAAAATAATTTAATTTTAACATTTTATATTTTTTGAAATTTATTTAGAATTTTCTTGTATTTAAAATCATTTATTCAATATTTCCTATATTCCAGAAAAAATTTAAGTTAATTAATTCAATTTTTTTAAATTTGTCCAGCCGGATTAGACCTAGCCCGCCTGCTCAGCACCAGCCAGGCCCGCTGCTAGACCCGCTACCGCCTTTCTCCTTTTATTTTTTATTTTTTTATTATTTTGTTAATTGGGCGGCCTACTACGGTCCGGTCCGCTGGCCATCCGGCCCAGCCCACCTGTCGGCCTATCCCCTTCTGCTTTTCTTTTTTTATACATAATTTAAATGGACCCGGTGCTGCAGCCCACCAGTGACTGGCCCGATAAGGGTTCGGCCTACTGACGCGCGTCGCAGACCGGCCCTATATATTATTTATTCATTTTTTATATAATTTACAATTTTCCCCGAGGAGGGCGCGTGCAGTGCCACGCGCGGCCCCTCCAGCGGCGCGTGAAGCACACGCACGGCCTTCTTGACCTGTTTTTCGATGCAGATCTGAATTTCTTCCTATTTCCAACCTATAAGAACCTATTCTAAGGGAAAACACAACTTTTAAAAGGTTCCTAATATAAAAATTCCACCTTTTCAATTCTTATGCGGTTAATCTCAAACCAATCCAAATCATAACATTGATTTCACACACACACACACGCACATATAAGGCATAGACAGTCCAGCACATACTCTTCAATATACACATACAAGAATTAACATCTTAATCAAATAAAGACAACGATTCACATTAATATACCATCAAACATGCATGATTCGTATCCGTTCGAGGGAGAAGATGCACCTGCCCTTTCACACGAAGGATCTCCTAGACACAGTGGTTGGATTTGTATGGATAGCCACTTCTCTCCTCCCTCCCTCTCTCTTTTCTTTCTTCTCCTTTCTTCTCTTTTCCTTCCCTCTTTTTTCCCCTTCCTGCCGATTTGCTCCTCCTTTGGCTGCTACTGCCTTTTTTTTCTTTTGTTTAAGGGGAGACGGCTGGGGTTTATTAGGGGGAGGGTGGGGTGGAATTTTTGGGATTAGGGGGAGGGGATTGAGGTAGTTTATGATTAGGATAAGATTTGGTTTTCTAAATTTAAAATTTTAATTTATCTAATTTATTATTATTTTATTCTTTGTTTTCCTATCTTTTCTGCTTTTTTGTTATTTTCCAGTTATAACATCCTACCCACCTTACAAAAAGTTTCGTCCTCGAAACTTGACGTACCTTATTTGAAGAGGTATAGATATCTCTCTCGCATTTGCTCCTCGAGCTCCCAAGTTGCCTCACACTCCGTATGATTGGTCCACTGAACTTTGACATAAGGGATGACTTGGTGTCTCAACACCTGGTCCTTGCGATCCACGATCCTCATAGGGCTCTCCTCATATGTCGTGTCTAGCCGAATCCTCAATGTTGGCGCGTCTAGAACATGGCTCGGATCCAACACATATATTCTCAGCTGAGAAACTGAAATACGTTGTGCACCTAAGCCAAGGCAGCGGGTAACTCTAGTCGGTAGGCCAAGGTACCGAACCTCTCGAGTACCTCGTATGGACCAATGTAGCGAGGTCTCAGCTTGCCCTTCAAACCAAATCGTGTAACCCCCATTCATGGGCGACACTCTCCAATAGACCTTTTCGCCCACAGCAAACTCCAGAGGACGTCGTTTCGAATCAGCCCAACTCTTGCTTCTGTTTTGAGCAACCTTGAGTCTATCACGTATCAATTTCACTTTCTCTCTAGTATACTCAACCAACTCAGGACCGGTAATAAAGCGCTCGCCAACCTCATCCCAATGAACTTGGGACCTGCACTTACGTCCATAGAGCACCTCAAAGGGTGCCATGCCTATGGAACTGTGATAGCTATTGTTGTAGGAGAACTCAATTAACTTGATCATACCATCCCATTTCCCATTGAAGTCTAGGGCGCACGCCCTTAACATGTCCTCCTCCAATGTCTGAATGGTCCTCTCTAACTTTCCATCGGTCTGAGGATGAAACGCAGTGCTCAAACGTAGCTCCGTTCCCAACCTTCTCTGACAAGCCGACCCA
Organism: Eustoma russellianum; assembly: GCA_036186865.1. Lineage (NCBI taxonomy): Eukaryota > Viridiplantae > Streptophyta > Magnoliopsida > Gentianales > Gentianaceae > Eustoma > Eustoma russellianum. Next base: position 29,627,994 of record AP025057.1, read on the forward strand.
AACCTGGAGGTGAATCTCGGATCACGGTCTAAGACGATGCTGACTGGGACCCCATGTAGACTGACAATATCATTGATATACAACATCACTAATCTCTCCAAGGTCACATCACTCGGCACAGGTAGGAAGTGGGCAGACTCCGTCAATCGGTCAATAATCACCCAGATTATATCGTTGTCGTTTCTTGTCTTAGGGACCCCTACTACAAAATCTATCGTGACATGCTCCCACTTCCACTTCGGTACCTCCAACGGCCACATCAAACCTCCCCGCCTCTGATGCTCTGCCTTAACCTGCTGACAAACAAGGCACCTCTCAATGAACTCAGCGATGTGTCTCTTCATCCCATTCCACCAATAATGTTTCTTTAGATCATTATACATTTTCGTAGCGCCTGGATGAATCGACAACTTTGAATTATGCGTCTCCTTCAATAGTTCCTTCCCCAGGTCCTCAACGTTAGGCACACACAACCTTCCTGGTACCAGATACTATAATCATCATGAATCTGGAAGCCCTCAACCAAACTGGTCAACTTCCTTTCTCGAACATCTCTGAGCATCGCATCCTCCTTATGCGCCTCCTTAATCCGCTCTATCAGAGGAGGTGTAATAATCAAGGCCGCCAGAACATTAGCAGTGGAGTCAAAAATGTCAAGATCAAATTTTGCCATCTCTTTCTCCAATGGCGTCTGTCTGGCATGATTGGACTTTGTACTCAAGGCGTCAGCAACTCGGTTCGCCTTCCCTAGATGATAACTAATAGTCAGGTCATAGTCCTTCAGTAGCTCAAGCCATCTCTTCTGACGTATATTCAACTCTTTCTGTGTGAATAAATACTTCAAGCTCTTATGATCTGTGATGACTTCGCACTTTACACCGTATAGATAATGGCGCCAGATATTTAGCGCAAACACCACCGCTGCTAACTCCAGATCATGAGTCACGTAATTTTGTTCATATTGCTTCAACTTTCTTGAAGCATATGTGATAATCCTATCACCATGCATTAATACGCACCCTGCAACAAAATGTTAGGCTAGAGTCTATATGTACGTATTGTTAAATTGAAACTCATATACATATACCTAGCCCATTCTTCAAGGCGTCGTTGTAGAGGACAAACCCTTCAGTGTCGGAGGGTTGTGCCAACACTGGTGCAGTCGTCAGCCTCCGTTTCAACTCCACAAAGCTTTTCTCACAATCGGAGGCCTATATAAACTTGGTCTTTTTCTGAGTCAATCGACTCATTGGTGCCGCAATTCTTGAAAAGTCCTCCATAAATTTGCGGTAATAACCAGCAAGACCAAGGAAACTGCGTACTTCAGTGACGTTAGTAGGTCGAGACCATTCTGTAATCGCCTCTATCTTCCTCGGATCCACTGAAATGCCCTCCTCAGAAATCACGTGGCCCAAGAAGGTCACACTCTTCAACCAGAATTCGCACTTGCTGAACTTAGCGTACAACTTCTTCTTCCTGAGAATCTCCAACACTTCTCGCAACTGTTCAGCATGTGTCTCCTCGTCGGGTGAATACACCAAGATGTCATCGATGAACACTACCACGAATCGATCCAACTGCTCTCTGAACACTATGTTCATCAAGTCCATGAAGGCCGCAGGTGCATTCGTCAGTCCAAAAGGCATCACAAGAAACTCTTAGTGCCCATATCAAGTCCGGAACACTGTCTTCGCTATATCCTCCGCCTTAATCCTCAACTAGTGGTAGCCTGATCGGAGGTCAATCTTCGAGAACACCCTGGCACTCTACACGAAATTTGTTGCATAAGTTGATATATGCAATAAACCAAATTCACAACGCTTAAAGAATAACATTACCTTCAATTGATCAAATAGATCGTCGATCCTTGGTACTGGATATTTATTCTTTATCGTGATCTTATTCAGCTCATGATAGTCGATGCATAGCCTCATAGTATCGCCTTTCTTCTTCATAAATAATGCTGGTGCTCTCCAAGGCGAAACACTAGGCCTGATGAACTTTTTGTCCAGCAACTCCTGCAACTATTCCTTAAGATCCTTTAATTCCGTTGGTGCCATCCTGTATGGTGCCTTCGAGATTGGTTTGGCTCTGGGTATAAGATCGATCTCGAACTCTACTTCGCTGCTCGGTGGTAAACTTGGTAGCTTATCAGGGAAAACATCCTTAAACTCTCGTACTACCAGAATATCCTCAATCGATAGAGTCTCCGCACTGGCATTTAAAACATACACAAGAAAACCATCAGCTCCTTTCTGCAATGCTCGTGAAGCCTGTGCTGCGGTCATATAGATCTTCCTGGATGACTTCTTCAATTTGACATCCCCTGGAAGATAGTTTCTTGTTTATCCGATGTCTGCATACTGACCTGTCTCTAGCGAGAATCGATGGTAGCATGATATCTCGCCAAGAAATCTATGCCCAGAATAATGCCGAAATCCTGCATCTGGATCGGAATCAAGGTTGCAGAGAACTCCAGCTCATTAATCTCCAACTGACATTCCTTGTACTGATAATGGGATACTAGCACCTGGTCGCCGGTGGCTTGAATGCGATAAGGGATCTCAAGCCGTTCTGGTAGAATACCCAGGTTCTGGACGAATCTCCTACCAACGAATGAGTGGCTGCCACTATTGAATAGAACGTATGCTGGGACTTGGTTAATTAATATCGCACCTAACAGGGTCATGGTTATACATATAGCACAAATCATCAAAACAAAAAGGAAGTATCTAATTAAAACTTTAAGATAGAAACGCTTAAATTAAAAGTACATGTGACTACGTCTCTGACCTCCTGTAGCTCAGCGTCCATCATGACATGCACTCAAGCGTTGGTTTTCCCCTTCCCTCTCTGCTGCATATGACTCTGTGGCGGAGGTGCTTTGTGCCGATGTAGGACACTCTCTGGCGTAATGCCCTTGTTTCCCACAGTTGTAGCAAACCTGCTGAGCTCGCCAACACTGTCCTGTATGGGAACGACCACACTATGCACATACCGGAGGTGGCGGTCCAACCGTCCTGAGTGGCTGTGCCGCCGTCGCTGCGGGACCCTCAATCATCAATGGCCGAGATGTCGATCCTTGCCCCTGATGTGGTGGTCCGAATGATCACCCTGTCGGGTAGCAGCGTAGAATCTTCAGCCATCTCCTAGCTCTCCCCGAACGAAATTCCTCTCATGGTCTCTTAGCCCTGTCGACCGCAGCAACCCTCACAAGATCACCCTCGACTTTATGACACACCTCTAACAATCCCTCAAAAGTGGTAGGCCGGACGCATATGATCAATGACTGAATGCGGGAGCTCAAGCCGGTCTTGAACTTCAGCATCTTCGCCCTCTCGTCATCCATGATGGCAGGCATGTATCTCCTAAGTGCATGGAATCTCTCCGAATACTGGTCCACAGTCATGGACTCCTATGTTAGGAGTTGGAACTCTGTCATCCTCTTCTGAATGGCACTCTCAGGAACGTAGTGTCTCTAGTACTCCTCCCTAAACAGGGTCCATGTCGGCGGTGTAGTCAGTCTGCATACCACACCACTCTCTGCATCACCCTCTAAAAATGGTACCACCACATCCACCTTCAGGCCATCCAGGACCTGCAGCAACCTCAACTTCTCAGACACATTCTTGAGCCACAGCTCTTCCTCCTCTGGTCGGGTGGTACCCCTGGACATAGGTATCCGGCACTTCTGCATCTCCCGGTAGACAAATTAAAGCCCTGGGTGGTGGTGGTGGTGGTGGCTGCTGGTGCTGTTGCTGCTCCTGCTGCTGGGCCACCAGTGTAGTCAGAGTGGCCAGTGTATCTGCCAGTACCTGGGGGATGGTCCCTTGACCCTACTGATTGTCACCATTATTTCCAGCTGGCTCCCGTCGGGGAGGCATTTCTGAAATTCCATTTCATAAAGAGAAACTAGATTAGCCGATAGCGAGTTAAAAGGGTCAGACATGGGGTAAACAAAAATCAGACAGAGAAAGCTCACCATCGGCACACACCTCCCATACCCCGATTATAACTTAGGTATAAGATCATATCTTAAATCTACTTTGTTTATTAGGGGTAAAATCATAATTTTACAGAAGATCATAACTTATGTCTAAGTGATCTAATTAATCTTGTGTTTCCGAGGCAAATCTGAAGCCTCGTCTCTGATACAACCTGTAGCGCCTCGCTTTCGAGCCCTAGCATCGGTAAGAGTGCACCCGCCGTATCTCACTAAGGAGAATACAAGGCGTCGAATCAATCTCTTACATGTTAGAAATGACGTAGAACTTTTCTCGCGAAAACGTAAATCATAATTTAAATTAAACTCAAATAATCGATATTACATTACTTAATAAGAATTCTGATAATAAAAATAATAAAGAAGTCTGTGAAAATCTCCAAAAGATAACTAAGAACAATCAGCTGCAGAGTCCCCTTGTATCCTAGATGCAGCTATCAACCAGCCCACTCAGCTAATCTGTCCCGTCTTCAACAAAGATGTGCTCGTAGACCTTATCCGGCTCACCTGGGAAGTAAGGGTGAGTGACAAAAAAATCACCCAGTAGATGTCAGTCTCAAACCAATACAAAACATGCACACCGAAATGATATAACCACATATCACATAAATATGATATAACATGCATGAAATAAAGTAAACGTGGTAAGTAAAGCACTCCACATAAAAATGCGCAACTACATGATGCATGCTACATCCACGTGTCACACGTAACAAGAATCATGTCACGCAATATGTCCCTAGACCTATATGCAATGGATGATCGCGGGATTGACTGGATACTTGTAGCCCGTACACTACAATCCACCATGACCGATGCCCGTGGTTCGTACACCACGATCCACCCTGACCGATGTCAGTGGCTCGTACACCACGATCCACCATAACCGAGTGCCCATGGCCCATACACCATAATCCACTCCACTCGAGCGTCTGAGACCCATACATCTCAACCCGCTCCAAATGCAATGAGCGTGTCATGAATGCAACAACAAAGTCGCTTGGGGCATGTACGCTCATCCTCACCATCTCTAGCACTCAATATTTGGGTACGTAAATTTTTTGATTAGTTAAAAGTTGTTTTTTATCACTACTGGTATTTTTTCTTAGCTTGTATAAATTTTCTAGGATTTTCTATTATTTTTCTCTATTTTTTCTTATTTAATTCCATTTATTACTATTTATTTTTAATTACTTAAATTTACCAAGAATTATAAATTGAGTGAAAATAATTTAATTTTAACATTTTATATTTTCTAGAATTTATTTAGAATTTTCTGGTATTTAATTTTATTTTTCTAGAATTTAAAATCATTTATTTACTATTTCCTAAATTCCAGAAATAATTTAGGTTAACTAATTCAAATTTTTTAAAATTTGTCCAGCCGGATTAGACCCGGCCCGCTGCCAGGACCGCTACGCCTTTCCTCTTTTCTTTTTTTATTTTTTTATTATTTTGTTAATAGGGCCGGCCTGCTACGGTCCGGTCCGCTAGCCAGTCGCCTGCCCCTTCTACTTTTCTTTTTTATACATATATGTGAATGGGCCCGGCGTGTAGCCCTCCTGGGACCGGTCCGCTAAAGGTCTTGCCCGTTGACGCACGCCGCAGGCTGGCCCTATATATTATTTATTTCTTTTATAATTTACAATTTTCCCCGAGGAGGGTGCGTGCAGTGCCACGCGCGGCTCCTCCAGCAGTGCGTGAGGCATACGCGCGGCCTTCCTGGCCTGTTTTCGATGCAGATCCGAATTTCTTTCAATTTCCAACCTATAGGAACCTATTCTAAGGCCAAAACACAACTTTTAACAGGCTCCTAATATAAAAATTCCACCTTTTCAATTCTTATGCGGTTAATTTCAATCCGATCCAAATCATAACATCGACTTCACACACACACGCGCACATATAAGGCATAGACTGTCCACCGCATACTCTTCAATATACACATACAAGAATTAACATCTTAAACAAATAAAGACAACGATTCACATAAATATACCATCAAGCATGCATGATTCGTACCCGTTTGAAGGGGGAGAGGCACCTACCTTTCACACGAAGGATCTCATAGACACGGTGATTGGATTTGTATGGATAGCCAGTTATCTCCTCCCTCCCACTCTCTTTTCTGTCTTCTCATTTCTTCTCTTTTCCTTCCCTCTTTTTTCCCCTTCCTGCCTATTTGCTTCTCCTTTGGTTGCTGCCGGTTTGTTTTCTTTTGTTTAGGGGGGAGACAGCTGGGGTTTATTAGGGGGAGGGTGTGAAGGAATTTTTGAGATTAGGGAGAGGGGATTGAGGTAGTTTATGACTAGGATAGGATTTGGTTTCCTAAATTTAAAATTTTAACTTATCTAATTTTTTATTATTTTATTCTTTTTTCCTATCTTTTCTTTTTTTTTGTTATTTCTCGGTTATAACACATGTGGTACATTGTTGGGAGCTATGGCACATCGGCGCCATCTACTTGCCGTGTTGAAATGGCCGTCGAGTAAGTTGGTGGTGACACCAGCCAATCAAAGGTTCCCTCGGATGGGTTCTCTCCCTGAACACGAGATTGAAGGGTGTAATAGTACTCAGTTTCAAGAAAGATGCAATTCATGATAACAAGAATGCGATGGGTGCGAGGATTATAACAACGATACCCCTTTTGTGTAGTAGCATAACCAACAAAGATGCATTTCTCAGCACATAGATCAAGTTTGGTTCGTTCATGTTTGGGAGTATGAACAAAGGCCGCGCAGCCAAACACTCGGGCTGGTAGGGTAAAGAGTGATGGTAGAGTGTGTTGGGAGGATAACGTATGCAGAGGTGTTTGATAGTTAAGAATTTTGGTAAGAAGACAGTTGACAAGGTACGTAGCAGTGGAGACAGCTTCTGGCCATAAACTCATTGGGACATGGGAGTCATACATCATGGCTCGGGTCATTTCAAGTATAATGCGGTTTTTCCGTTCGGCTACCGCATTTTGTTCAGGTGTATAAGGGTAAGAGGTTTGATGTATAATGTCATTATCAGTGAAGAACTGTGTCATACCCCCATTAAGGTACTCACCGCCATTGTCAGAGTGGAGTATTTTTATTTTAGTACTAAACTGGGTCTGTATCATATTGTAGAAGTGGATGAATTTCTGAGAAACTTCAGATTTATGCTTCATACCATATAGCCATGTCATACGAGAATAATCATCAACAAAGAGTATATAATAGCAGAAACGCAAGGGAGTATTATATGGTGAGGGTCCCTATACATCAGAATGAACCAAAGCAAACATGTGTTCAACCTGGGTATTATTAGCAAAATACGATGCTCTAGTTTGTTTAGCTCTTAGGCAAGTGTCACAAGTAAGATTAACTGTCTGAGAAGTAAATAAAGTAGGAAAAAGACTATGTAAATAGCTTAATGAGGGATGTCTGACACGGCGATGCCACAACCACACCTGTCGATTGGTCGTTCCATTAACAAGATTAGAATGTCCCTGTTGTGCCACTGAATCAACGAAGTACAGCCCTTGGCATTCAGAACCACGCTCAATGATCGCCCTCGTATGAATGTCCTGAACAAGGCAAAAATTAGGATACATTAGAACAATACAATCTAGGGTCTTAGTAAGTTGGCTAACAGAGAACAGTTTATTTGATAATGAGGGTACATAAAGGCAATTATCAAGAGTGATGTTAGGAGTGATAGAGATAGAACTCCCACCAACTATTGGGATAGAAGCTCTATTGGCAGTTCCAACAGTAGTTTTGGATGGTGGAGTGTATGAAGTGAGGTCGGCTTTGTCGTAGGTCATGGTGCCAGTTGCGGGGGAGTATCTTGGATTAAGTGACATGAGGCATTGGTGGTGGAATTGGACAAGTCTTCATAGTTTAGGGTGAAATTGGCAAATAATTGGACTGCAGGGGTAATTCTGTAATTTGCTGGGTTATTAGGGGTTCGGATGTAATATCTGGAAAATTGGAGGATGTATTTGGGCTAAAAGAAAGGTCAAGGATATGGGTTTCATTTTCAGATTTCCCAAGAACGTTTTATCATGTGCAGAAACAACAAGGACTGAAATAATATTACTACGAACTGCAGGGGTACCAGATGCAATATGCGATAGAGGAGGGGTATTTAAATGCTGTGTTTTAGGGTTAGGTTACCCCTAACCCTTCTACCTCCTTCTTCAGCAGCCGCGGCTGCCATTGCTGTGCCTCCCCGTTTTTGTTTGCTGCCTATCTGTCCCTCTGCTGCCTTTGTGTTTCCAGAGCTGCCCTCAGTGGCAGCCTGAGCGACTGATGCTTGGGTTTTCTTCCTGAATTTGTCCCACCAATCAGGATACCCATAAATCTAAAATCATTTCTCCTTCGCGTATCCTTTCTTCTTGCAATGAGTGCATTCAAGATTGGCTTTGTCCTCCTTTACACGCTGTGATGGGAACCCTGAGCATGGAGTTTCAAATCTTCCTTTCTGCCTCCGTTGGTCCATATTGGCTTCACAGCCAAACCTTGTCCGACTCCATATGAGGTTTTCGGTTCTGATGGAGTTAAAACTTGGTTGAGTACTCCAGAACGTCTGAGTTCATTATAGCTCGTTTCTACAGTTGGCCTGGGGTCCTGTTTCAGAAGCTCTTTCTTTGCATCATCAAATTTGTCATCAACTGCCAATAGCAGTTGATACAACCTCTATTCTTGAATTTTTCGGTTATACGTGGCAATATCCTTTGGAGATTCTACGGGGTTGGGATCTATGGAATCTATGGTCATCCAAATCCCTTGAAATTGATCCCACAGTGCTTCTAAAGGTTGATTGTTTTGCTTGATAGTGTAGCACTGTTTGTGTAGGTCAAAAATCTGCATGAGTCACTGCTTGACCCATACGTAACCGCCAAACCATCCCAGAGTGCTTTAGCAGTGGTGTATTTCGATACATGATTGACAATACTGTCATCTATATTATCAATGAGCCAGGTGAAAACGAGTTGGTCACTTTGCTCCCATGTGAGGTAAGGCGGGTCTATAGGCAGGGGGGTTGAGGAACCCCCGTTATATAGGTGCTCTTCCCTCTGCTTCCTAGGGCAATCTTCATCAGCCTACACCATAAGGTGTAGTTGGTGTTGTTAAGTTTTACTTTCAATGTAAGGTTGGCAGGTTGTGGTGATGATGAGGAGAGTTTCATGTTTTGCTGAAGAAAATGGGCAAACTGTTCAGAGATGTCGAATTCTGCAGGAAAGTTGGGTTTATTTTCACTGGTTTCATGGCTAGTTCCTGGAGTTTGTGACATTTTTTATGATGCATAGGTATTCGGACAGATAAGGAAAGATATTCACTTGATCAGTCAAAGCAGGTAAGCAGGGGCAATGATGATCGGATTTTCTGAGCCTCACAAACTCGGAACAGAACAGGTATGGTACTTGATCAGGGTGAGGCATTTGGCAATGATGAGGACAGTATTTCTGAGCCAACAGAGAAAGGAAAAATATCTGATTGAGAGGATCTAATGCTCTGATACCATGTGTAAATTAAGAGCAGAAGAACAAGAACAATTCGGGTAATGCAGAAGCTTGGGAAAAATTCTTGTATTTCTCAGTGATTCTTACAATATTTTATACACTGATTTATACACATTCTGCTATCTTCATACAAGGTAACTAAATCAATAATGTCTAATCAAGATCAATGATGGTTATCCTGAGATCAATTTACATTTACAGCGTACACACTTTCCGTGTAGATTGTGATTCCTTGATTTATGGGATTCCTTGATTTATGGGATTTTGTCAACACACGGTCCGTTCTCTATCACCCTGCCACATGGCCAAATCTAATACACATCTTCCGTTCATTCTAAGACAAATTAGTTCTTAAGGTCATGGGTTCGAGCCGCGAAAACAGTTTATTGCACAAAGTATAGGGTAAGTCTGCGTACATCAGATCGCGAAGTGATCCAACTCTTTCCTGGAATCTACGCAAATATAGGAGTCTAATGCACCGAAAATGCAAGTTTCATAATTTCTACTTACAGCTCCAGATTTAAATGCGCTGAAACAAATGCGAAAGAGAAATTAGAACTAGTCAGTCTATTTCATGCAAGGTTGGCTTTGGTAGAAACAAATTTTAATAATTAATACTATTTAACATTGTACATGATGGGTAATAATCTTCACTTTGAATCATCTTACCTACACTTGTGAAATCTTAAAACAAATGGCCTTAATAAATGCAAATCACGTGTATTACGGAAACAACGATTAAACATGAGTATAAGTTTCTTTGTATAATTTCTCTTATTGCTCACGAATAAAATTGCTACACAAATCGTGAAAGAAACATACTACAAGACCGAGGTTGCCATTGCTTCTGTTTCTTTTCGTTTTTTTTTTCTTTTTGACGAGAAACAAGTAGGTAAAATTTACGAACATTTATGATATGATTTTTTTTTTTGTGAAGAAAGTTTTATGATATGATTTTTTTTTGCAAATTTTGTTTTCTTGTAGAGGGTTAAGTATATATGAAACATAGTCACATGTGTTGGATAATGACATTTCACAGAAAATGTGGTATGGACAATGTTGGAGTGAATACACTGACATATTTTTCAACTAAAATAGCATAAATTTTGGAAAGGAACATGCCAACAATATCCTAAGTCCAACTAATATGATGCGGATTAGTAGAGAAACTATTCATCACAAATTTTCGTGACTAAGTAAATTTTATTGTGGTCAATAAGTACTTTTTAAGAACTAATAGGATAAAGAGTAATTCAAATATGATAATGATAAATATGTAAAAAAACAGAATATCCATTCTCAATTATTATGTTTCGTATTGATGGTTGGGTGACTATTAAAATTTACTCAATGACCACCGTTTATGATCAGCTACAAGAACTATGAAGGGTAGTAACATTAAAACATTTGGATTTTGTATACATTAATGCAAATTGAATAATTCTTAAAGAATAGTGGATACCGTTTGGAAGAAAGAAATTTTATTTGCTCAAAAGGAAAAAAAGATAACGCTTTTTATTTTAACATAATTGCTTTGCTGTCATATCATAATATCTCCTTGTCCTTGATCAAATTCCAAATGCGTAGCAGTTTTCAATTGGTGTGAAAATATATTCGAAAAAAACTAGAAAAAAATAACGAAGAAGCTTATTCACCTAAAAGAATTACCGTAGAGTACATAAAATAACAACAGTTTGTTTCTTTATGCACATGTTACTACAGTCAATTTCAGAAAAATTACTTCATTTTTCCCCGTGGAAGCTGGATTATCATTTACCTTCTCAATCGTATGCAAAAAAGAACGTTGAGCAGTTCAATAGAAACCAAGACAAAATGTAAAAAAGAGATAAACCTCAAAGGGATTGCAAAAAATTATTTGTTAAGTGAATAGATTTTTGCTCAGATAATATTTTCACGTTGTGTTTTAACAAGTTAATAGATTTGCATGTTATACTTTATATAAAATTTTTTATATAAAATATTACATTTGGCAGTCTAGTTTACGTTTTCCTTTAGTTGGGAAAATGAAGGTTGAGGTAGGCTGGCACACATTACAGAGATGCATTTCCTTGCAGCAGAAAAATAGTATCCATTATCAATCTATAATACTAATCTTAATTTAGGTTAAATTATTTTTATATCAGTAAAAACGAAGACTAAAAAATTAACATTTAATCTCATATTAAGGAGTTAGGCTTATAATTACATAATACCTATAATATTGTCTCCAGGATCATTTGTAGGGTGTGTTACATAATAATATGCTGAAAAAACCGAATTATCTGACACGAGTGATAGATAGACTCAGCAAAGACACTGATTTAATTGAGAGAAGCGAAATGTAATAGTAACTTAAGAGTACATAAAAAAGAATTTACACAACCAAAAAAATGTGTAAGAAAGAGGAATTCTCTCCTCTCTCTAGGAGAAGGGTAGCCATCTTTTCTCTTTTCCACCGTCTGTAGCTTCCTTTCTCCCCTTTCTTTTTTTTTTTTTTTTTTGTGCAAAGGATCGACTTTCCATTCATCAAAAATACATTTACATCAATACAACCATAGTTTAAAAAATGGCAAACCACTATTCACAACCAAAAATGCCATTAGCAGCTAACGTGAGACTAACACGCTTCAATATTTCCTTGATGAACACTCCCGGTGGCATGCACTCAGTCCGTCGTCCGTGAAGCACTTCGTTCCGGCATGACCAAATCGAATACGCCGCTTCTCTAAACAAGTAGTCCCACCGTGCGTTATGTCCCTGACGGCCACAGTTATGGGCTAAGTTGAAGTCAACCCATTCAGTCAAGCTTAAGCATCCAAAAAACGCGTGGATCCAATCACAATTGAGCAAGAGTTTCCATACCCTTCTCGCCCACGAGCAGTCCCTCACCTCATGCATGTCACCACAACTATACTGACCACAAAGAGGGCACTCCATATGATGCACCAGATGTCTTTTGCGCAAGAAAGCAGCTGTCGGGAGAGTATCATGGCGTAACCTCCATAAAAAGAAATTCAAACGCTCAGGCCCCCGAATCCCCCAAATGCGATGCCATGCCTGCCTCTCAAGTTCACATGTCTCAGCCGTAAGCATACTATAAGCACTGGAGACCGTAAATTTACCAGAGGTCTCAGCCGTCCATCGAATGCGACTCGCCGCCCCATCATCGTGTGAATATGCAACCCCCTTCGCAAAATCCTGGATACAGCTACGGATGCTCCTCCACACAAATGATATATTCTGCCTCCCAGAATTCTCCAACGGCGACCCATATTTGCCCCACAAGACTCGCGCCCACAATTGGTCCTGATTGCTGAGCAATGCCCAAATTAGTTTCATCAGGATAGCAGAGTTCATATGCTTTAACCTTCGAAACCCAAGACCTCCCCTATCCTTAGGCTGGCAGATCTTTTCCCACGCTACGTAGTGGAGTTTTCTGCTACCATCCATTTCGTTCCAAAAAAATTTTCGCATCAGTTTATCCACTGCGTCAAGCGTCCCCACCGGTATTTTTGATGTCTGCATAACATATACAGGCAGAGCAGAGAGAACCGACTTGATAAGCAACGCCCTAGAGGCTTGAGAAAGGAGGCGTGCCTTCCACGCAGATAATTTTGTCCGCATCTTCTCCAACAAGAAATTATAGGTCCGGGTGGTCACCCGGCTGTGTAATAAGGGCATACCCAGATAACGCCCCAAGTCATCAGTCACATTCATACGAAGCCTTCGTTTCAGAAGACCAACTACCATCGGGGAAGTATTCTTGGAAACAAGGAACTCAGATTTCCGGAAACTTAATCGTTGGCCGGACATCATGCAAAAGCGCGAGAGAATGCTATCCATGACCTCAGCTTGTTTCTCAGAAGCATCCCCAAATAACATAAGGTCATCCGCAAAAAAGACATGCGAAATACCTGGGCCGGCCCTTGACGCCTTAACCGGTTTCCACTTATTACATAGCACTGCCTCGTGGATGTTTCTGCTCAGTACATCAATACACAAAAGAAACATGTATGGGGCTAAGGGATCGCCTTGCCGGATACCGTGCGTCGGCTTAAAACTATCAAGCCGTTCGCCATTCCACAGAATAGAGAGGGTAGCCGACTCCACCGTAAACATTATTAGCTCAACCATATCCGTGCTAAACCCTGCCGCAAGTAGAACTACACGCAGAAACTTCCAGTCAATTTTATCGTAAGCTTTTTCGAGATCAATCTTAACTGCCATAGTACCTTTTTTTCCGGTTTTGTTCCTCATCGAGTGGAGTAGTTCTTGGACAATAATAATATTCTCCGAGGAGGTCCTACCAGCTGTAAAGGCACATTGTTCCGGGGAAACCAACTTGGGTATAAGAAGTTTCAGCCTATTAGCGATCACTTTGGAAATGATCTTCACAACCACATTTGTAAGGGCAATCAGACGAAATTGGCTAATGCATTCAGGTTTGTCAGTCTTCGGAATCAGCGTCACCAACGTGTCATTCAACGAGGGGTGAAACCGTTTGTCCCGGAACGCTTGGAACACAAATCTGAGGACCGAGTCCTTTACAACCGCCCAGTGCTTTTGGTAAAAGGAAGGGGGAAGCCCATCAGGACCCGGCGCTTTATGGGGCCCCATTTGGAACAGAGCCCTTTCAATTTCAATCTCAGTGACCGGACGATTAAGGAGGTTTTTTTCTGAATGGGTCAAAGTCGGAAAAAACAGCCGCGGGCATGGTGCGCTGGGTGGCTGGTTATCCGAGAATAGTGCGACAAAATAGCTTCGAACACCGCTCTTAAGTTCCGTAGGGTCAACAAGGTAAGTGTCAGAATTACATTTCAGAGCTGCAAATCTGCTATGCCTACGCTTCTTGGCCATCACTTTATGGAAGAAATGCGTATTTCGTTCACCTTCCCCGAGCCAATCAAGATTAGCCTTTAACCGCCAATGTTGAGCCTCAAGCTGCGATATAGAGTGGTATTCCTGTATTAATTCCTCCTCCAAATTAGACAGGAATCGGGACGGACGAATAGACAATGCCTCTTGAATGCCTCTAATTCTCGCCAGGCAACGTTTTTTGTTATGTACGAGATTCCCGAACACCTCCACCTTCCAACGATTAACCTGCTCAACGAAATTGTCCACTGTTGCGGTAATGCCACTTGGGAGGTCAACCCAAGCCTTCTTCACAAACTCACCAAAGCTAGCATGAGACATCCAAATTTCTTGAAAACGGAAACCAACAAACTTGTTAGGTGGGGAATGGACGGTCGTATTGAGTGATAAAAGCAGTGGATGGTGATCCGAATGAACACGTGGGAGATGTAGCACCCCAGCGCTAGGATAAATATCATGCCACCTGTCATTAGCCCAACTCTGATCCAAACGTTGCCGGATCCTTAACCTCCCTGTGTGATTGTTGGTCCACGTAAATCGCGGGCCTGAGAAGTATACCTGCGATAGCCCACAATAATTAAACATCCGCTCCATTCTTGCCGCTGACCCACCATGAACAGGCCGGCCGCCATCCTTATCCTCTTGGGAGATAACTTGATTGAAATCACCAATCAGAGCCCATGGTAAGTGGACCACCCTACTCATTCTCTCAATGTACTCGCAAAAAGTATCCCGGACAGATGCAATAGGCGACGCATAGATAACAGATAGGAGCCATGTCCTACCTTCAAACTTTACCCTCAAATTTATCACTTGAGCAGTATAACCAACAACAATAATATCGATATCTCCTCATCCCAAAGACACCAAAGTCCACCCGCGAATCCACGAGCCTCGACCGCCACAAAATTAGAGAATCTAAAATTCTGCAACATCCATCCAGCATGACAACTTTGTATCCGAGTCTCACAAACAAATACAACGTTTGGGCGATGATCTCGAATCATATCCGAGAAAGCAATCTTGAATTGCGGAGACGCTGCACCGCGGCAATTCCAAGATATGATCTTCATAACAAAGGCTTTTAATAGGTAACTTGTTCGGTTGCTGCCGAATTCACTAACTCGGAAGAGGACATCCTCTTATCGCCGTCACCTTTGTACTGTTCTTCCACGCCTAAATTCAGGTCCACGGGTGTACCCATCTCCGTCCGCCGTTTGTCCCAGTCCGGTGGATGATGCTTAAGGGCCTCAACGACCCCAGGGCCCGCACTATCTCGTCTAAGGTCCGATAGCTGGGGCCAGTCACCCAATTCATGCTCAACCACCCTCATCGGATCATTTGTTTTCCGTTCCCCATTTGTGATATCTCTTAAAGGACGCGTTCCAGACATACCACCGCGGCCTCTCGAATATGAGCCGCGTCCTCTAGACGATGAAGTTCTCGCAGTCAACCTTCCAAGGTCATCCTCGAAGAAGTGGTCACCGAGCGTGTGTTTATCATATGTCTTTGTACTCTTAGGCTGCACCCGAACCTTGCTGGGTTCCTTGACTATGGTGCCTTTTTTCTTACGGCTGGCCACCCGGGTTCCCGCAGACCTCGACATCGCCTGGAACATTACAGGCGGCCCATTATCTACCAGCCCCTGAAGTTCTCTTCGCAAATCGTCATCGTTGTTATCATCAACAGGGTCCTCCCCTGCTTCACTTAAGACATCAAATCTCCCCCCATTCAAATTCTGCCTACCCCTGACTGTTCTAACATTAAACTCCTCCGTTCCCCTCTGCTCTCTCATCAGTTGAGGTCTGCGTCTCCTATTATTAGCAGCAATCATCCAGGGGCCAAAGGGGGCAGCCGGATCGCTGCCATTTATTTTCGCTGGGGCAGCCTGCCTGGGCTCCTGCTCACCCGCCTGTTTCCCACACTCAGTGGCCGAATGGCCATACAGCCCACAATTAAAACATATGTGATCCAAACCCTCATACTCAATAGTGAATAACTTTCCATTCAGTTTAAAACGGGCAGGGAGGGGCTTGCGTAAATCAATCTCGACACAAATCCTAGCGTACCTACCCCGGTTAACATTCATTGTAGTGAGGTCGGCCTTGATGGCTTTCCCAAACATCCCTCCAACCGCTAACAACAGGTCTTCCTTGAATAGTTCTATTGGGAAGTCAGGTACACGAATCCAGGCCAGAGTCGTGGTCACCTTACTGGTTTTTGCCGAAAAAAATGGTCTCCACTTCATAACTGTGATATAGTGACCTTGAACCATCCATGGTCCATTTTCAAGTGCGTTGAGGTACTGTATTTGAGAATAAAAACGCACAACATAATACCCTTCCGGTAAATCTACAATATCAAGCCTATTACCCATTCCCCATAGATCACAGAGACGTTTTTCCAGGATTCTAAAGGATACCTGTTTACCAAGGACTTTGATAATGAGGGCTCTTCGCCAAGGCTTCCACAGCTCTTTACAATCCTCCACCGATATCTCCATGGACAGACCTCCAGTATCGATTCCATCATCCGGGCAGAGACTCACCTCGTCATAGCATTCCAGCAACTCATTCAACGTATCGTCATCTTCGTCATCCCCCGTATATATTTCTAAGGTTTCCTCAGCCTGCCGAAAAAGACCGGCCCAACCACCGGCGCCCATCGTTGCATCCGGAACCGGGGATCCGGGCTCCCCGTCCGCAGGCCTTTTAACTTTCTTCGTGCTTCGCTGCAATAAATCTGCTTCTTCGGGGCTCTGATTTGGTGGCTCAGGCCTTTTAACTTTCTCCCCTTTCTTTTGGACAGTCTAAAGTTTTCTTCAACGGCAAGTTATCCTGATCCTTGCGGTTACAGATACTACAAACACATATATTTCTTCCCCACCTTACTGTTCTCTTTCCATAGGTTAGTCAAAGATATACAACAAGAAGAAAGAACGTAGAAACAAAAGTAGTCTCAATGACTTGATACTTGTAAGTTCTGGTTCAAAGAAAGCTCAGCCTGTGGAGTCTGTTGGGGAGTCTCTAAGTGAAACTTTTTCCTTTCATGGTGATATGGATGATGAGGTAGACCTCTGAGGTAGCGCATAAAATTAAGTCTTCGCAAGCGGTTCTGCCTTCTCATGGGATAGAACTTCCCTTGGAAACTAGTTTCTCCTTGTCCCAGCTCCCCTGTGATCCTGGTTTGCTTGAGGCTGAAAGAGTTGATGAGGATGTTGAAGTCGGAGATGTGGCTCAAACTCAGGGAACGGAGGCTGTGGTAGCTCTGGAGAGTTTGAATTCTCGATTAGAGGTTGGAGTTGAGTGTGACTTGACCTCTTCTGCTGCAGGCCAAACAGTACATGAGAGAGAAAATGACAATTTGTCTACAGTATCTTTTCAACCTCAAATTAATGCATTGGATCCTACAACAGCGATCCAACGGCCCGTAAGCCAGGATCCAGTGGATCCTTCTCAACCTTCCTCTTCTATTCCAGCTAATACCTTTGCAGGTAGAGAAGCCTTAGCCAAAGGAAAAGGTGTTGCTACTGACAAAGGCTCTCCCCCTTTACTGAAAACGTGAAATTCTTTCTTCCCAGCCAACAGGAATGATAACAGCTGCATGAAGCTTAAAGAACAGATGGAAGACAGAATTGGGGTTGTGCATCTGTACGTGGATAATATACAGCTTGATGAAGAGTTGGAAAATTGTCTTATATGGTGTTTTACAGGAAGGTTCCCAGCGAAACAAGCACTTTTTTCTCTTATTAAATCTTGGTTGGTGAAGCACAAAATCGAATTCCATCCATCTGGCTGGATTATCTTCAAGTTCCCGTCCATTTTGGACTTGGAGAAGGTTATTTCCTATGGTCCACACTTTGCTTTTGGACAGATACTCATCCTTAAGAAGCTGCATATGTTCTTTGACTTCGGGCCAGAGGAAATGACATTTGTTCCAGTTTGGGTTAAATTTCCCAATCTCCCAGTGTCTCTTTGGACGGAGGAGTTTCTTTCCAAGATATGTCAACAATTGGAGAGCCTTTCATGGCTGATCTATTAACCACAAGAAGAGAAGTTTGGGGATATGTCAGAGCTCTTGTAGAGGTAGATTTTAGCAAACCGTTATTAAAGACTATTAATATTTTTCTTTCAAGTGGGAAGATCATCAAACAAGTAATGGAATATGAGAGGTTGCCTTTGTTCTGTGAGGAGTGCAGATAGATTGGCCACTCTTTGCTGGTTCATAAGAGAAATGATTCAAAGGTTGATCTCATTACACAAGGTGGGAAGCATATTAAGGCTGCTTTCACCAAGTCAGCTCATACTAAGGAAAAGTGCAACACAATGTTGCAGCACCTGTTCAGGAGAGTAAGCATGGGGATAAATCAAACTCTGAAGTTCAAGTGACTATTGATCCAACTTTGGTTTGTTGGGCAAATAAACCAAGGAAACAAGAACTGAACATACAAATGCTGAAGGACAAAATTCTTATCTTGCTGCTTTTGGTCCACATTTACCAGCTGGAAACACAATCTCTCCTTTGTATGATCAATATCATGAGCATAGGTTAAAAGATATGGAGGAAGAGGAATTTCTTCAGGTTATGTCCAAGAAAAAAAGCAAAGGAGAATAAAACGTTGGAGCTAGACAGAAGGAGGCGGGGAAGGCAGAGTCCTGCAGGGGGGTCATTGGTCTCCTTTTTTACAATGATGATTAGTTTTTGGAATATAAGGGGCTGTAATAAGCCCACCAAACAAAGAGGTTTGGTATCTTTTGTGCAGAAGCATAAAATCAACATATTGATTTTACTTGAGACTAAGCTTAATACCTCAATGTTGTCTCAACTTTTGTTAAAATTTAACTCCTGGGATCATGTATACAACTTTGATCTCCATCCAGGGAAAAGGAGTATAATCATCTGGAATCCCTCTTTTGTTTCTCTTAACGTGCATTCTATTACTGCACAGTCTATATTTTGTCAAATCAAATGTCTGATTACAGGCATGCTGCTACACATTACAGCTGTGTATGCCTTCAATTCTGTATGTGACAGGAGGCCACTATTGGGAAGAGTTGATAACACATAGCTCTTTGGCTGATTCTTCTTGGATGATTCTTGGGGATTTCAACTGCATTCTCAATGATAGTGAGAGGATTGGAGGTAGGCAAGTGACCACCGACCAACTATAGGACTAGCTCAATTGCTTCATGAATTGTGGAATTTAAAAAATTGGAATACTCTGGTTGTAAATTTACTTGCTAGGATGGTCCTGAAAAATCCGGATTGGACAGGATCATGATCAATGCCCATTTCCTAGAAAGATTTCCTAAAGCTGCCTCTGTGTTTTTAAATTCTGGTTGTCTGCCAAGCCATTCACCAGTCATAATTCAGCTTCAACCTTGGGAAGCAGGAGTCCACTCTTTCAATTTCTTTAATATATGGGCTGAATATGAAAGATTTTTTGAGATTGTAATGCAGTCATGGAGGGAGGAGGTAAGTGGAACAACTACGTTTTCACTTTGCATGAAACTAAAAAGACTTAAAGATCCCCTCAAAGTGTTGAATAAAAAGTGCTATTCTCATATCTCCTCAAGGGCTGAGTGCGCAGTAAGGGAGTTGGATAGCTTGCAAGATCAAAGTCATGAATCCTGTGGCACACAGGCCTGGCATCCTCAGGTTAAAGCGCTCAAGGTAAAAGTCTTCAACCTGCTTTAGGCAGAGAGGCTATTTTTTTCTCAGCATGTCAAGGGTACGTTCCTCAACCTAAGTGACAAGAACTCCAAATTTTATCATTCTTTAATCAAGAGGAACATTGTCAAAAGGAGTATCACTAATATGCAACTATCTGATGGCGCGTACTCCACCTCTACGGATCAAGTTAAGGATCAGTTCCTTAACTTCTACAGTTCTCTGCTTGGTTCCTCACAGCCGGTTAGGGCCATCAATGCCTCTTGGCCCCTAAACTATCTGTTGCTAGCTCCTTGGCTCTGGTTGCCCCAGTACAAGATAAAGATATTACTGATTGTCTTTTTTCCATTCCTAAGGACAAGGCGCCAGTGCCGGATGGATATAACTCTCATTTCTTCATTAAAGCTTGGGACATTGTTGGCCATGATGTATTAAGGGCAATCCATGAATATTTTTAAGAATGGCAAACTGCTCAAATAGTTAAATCACTCCCTAATTGCCTTGAATCCCAAATCAACTGATGCATCCAAGGTACAGGACTACAGGCCTATTAGTTGTTGCAATGTGATATATAAAACCATTTCAAAAATTCTAGCTAGAAAGCTAGCAGCTGTGATGTCATATTTTTTGATCAATCTCATGCTAGATTCCTGAAGGGAAGGTCAATGCTACACAATATCTTCTTTGTTCAGGAGATGCTCAGGGATTATGGTAAGGCAAATGTGTCTCCTAGGACAATGTTACAGATTGATATACACAAGGTTTTTGATTCAATAAGCTGGGAGTTTATCACTCAATGTTGATAGGCCTTAGTTTTCCACCTATGTTCATCAATTGGATTATGCAGTGTATCTCAACCAGTTCATATTCAATTTCTATTAATGGTGCTCCTACAGGTCTAATACAATGGAAAAGAGGATTTAGGTAGGGTTGTCCCTTGTCTCCATTTCCTTTTGTCATTTGCATGGAATGTCTCTCAAGGTCACTTAATCAGTTGGAGCTTGGTGATGATTTTAATTTTCATCCCAAATGCCATGGACACAGGCTCACTCATTTAATCTTTGTAGATGATTTGGTTCTCTTCTACCGTGGGGATGAAATTTCTGTGAGAAAGATTGTGGAGAAACTTAAGGATTTCAGCACAATCTCTGGACTTAGGATCAACTCTGCCAAATCAAAGTTTTTGAATGCTGGACTAGTTAATGTTGCAGTCTCAAGCGTCACTTGCCTGGCATTTACTCTTGGCTCACTTCCTTTTAGGTATCTAGGTATACCGGTTGCAGGACACAAGATACAGTTTGCACATTATTCTACATATCTCACCAAGTTGTTGCAAACCGTGAACTTTATGAAGAAAACACATCTTTCATATGCTGGGAAAGTGGTTCTCATCAAATCAGTTCTGCAGGGTCTGAATTGCTTTTGGCTAAGTGCACTTCCAGTCCTTGAATTAGTGATGGTCCAAGTCAACAGGATTTATGTTCATTTTCTTTGGGGAAGCAGCCATGTTAGGAATAAGAGGGCTAAGGTGTCGTGGAAGAAGGTCTGTCTTCCTAAAGCTGAGGGGGTTTAGGCATTAAGCAATTAAGAGCTTGGAACAAAGCTCTCTTAGTCAAGAATCTATGGGATTTACATCTAAAAAAGGATCTGATATGAGTTAAATAGATACGCACCAGGTATAATTTTGAACAAGAGTTATGGACCATTGGTAAAACAAAGCTACACTCCTCTCTCATCAAAGCTTTGTTGGACATTAGAGATGAATTAGTAAGCAGGCAAGGTGGTGTCCTTGAAGCACAAAACTTGCTTCAGTCTTGGGAAGTACGACGGAGGCTCAGTCCTAGCTTGGCTTATAATTACTTCAGGTACTCTTCTCAAGCGGTCCCTTGGTGCTCAATGGTTTGGGATCCTGCCATAACTCCAAACATGCCTTCATCCTCTGGCTTGTGGCATCAGGGAAGTTGGACACCAAGAACAACATGCCTTTCATGTTGGATACATCATGCTTATTCTGTTCGGATGCAGAAACTGAGAGGCATCATTTCTTCAAATGCCATGCTGTGAGATGTTTTTTGGAAACAATTCTATCTTTTTTCAGGTTTCCTCGGTCGATTAACTCCTTATCTAGGTTCCTTGCATGGGGTAAATGGAGGCTATGAGGATCTTCTATCAGATTCAACGCAATCAAGGTGTGCCTTGTGCTGCAGTATATTTAATTTGGCAAAGTAGGAACAAATTGATTTTTGAAGGGATCAAACTAGTGGTTGGGGATGTATTACATAGAATTCATACTCATATGTTCAGAGTCTTAAATGCCTTGTACCCAAACAGAAGGCACTATGATTCTAGTAGGTGCTGATGAATTGATCAACAAGGTAGCATAGTATGACTCATGGATAGTATGGATTACATCTGTTGTAACCGTAAAAAAAATTTAAAAAGGAAAAAAAGGAGGAAAGAAAGAGAATGGATAAAATAATAATTAAATTAAATTAAGTTAAATTTAAAAATCTGATTTAAAAAAAGAAAAAGATTTAATTAATTATATAAATTAAAATCTAAATCAAATTCTACTTTATCCTAAACTACCTATAACCTCTCCCCAAATCACTCCCCAAGATGTCGCCCCCCACTTTTCCCTCTAAATTAATCTTTCCTTTTCCCCCACCCACACAGACACACAACAACATCATCTGTTGAAAGAAAAATAAGGAGAAAAAGAGAAGAAGATGAAGAAGAAAATCCACCCACGTCAAATCCAATCTTGCTTTTGATCAGTGAATTGATATTCAAGAGGTAGGTTACCCTCCCCTCTGTCGGATTGTTTTGGATTCCCTTGCATTCTGCTTTGGGAATTATTTGATCATCACTGTATGTCTATCTTTTACATGTTATTATGAATTATTGATGTTTTGGTATGGAAATTACATGATTGGCCTTAGATTTAGATCACATAGCACAGAAATAGGCCGGCATGGGGTCAGTTCATTGAAAAACGCATCCGGAAGCGGCGCGTGTAGCACACGCACGGCGGTCACGCTCGCCCCTGAGCTGTGTGTGCAGTATATGCGCTGACACTGGCAGTTGCGTTGCGAAGATGGCGTTAAATAGAGTCCAATAGAATTGGTTTGGGGTAAATCGGAGTTAAAACGAAAAAGATATGAATTTTTAAAGAAAGTTAGAATTTTAAATACAATAAAAGAAAAAAATAAAAGGAAAGGCAGACCAGGCCTGCCTACCGCCTTGGCAGGCCGTCCACTACTTCAGAGGGCCAGGACATTCGGCCCAAATAGAGTTAAGGTAAAAAAAAAGAGGCTGCAGCGAAACGGGCCAGAGGCCAGCAGGCTAGGCCTGCTGAAAGGAAAATAGGCCGAATTCGCAGGGACATAAAAAAAGAAATGGGAATGGTGTGGAGCGGGCCAGCACTGATTAGCGGACTGGACTGCGCATAAGGGTCAGAACGGAGGCCTGAATGTTTTATTTAATAAATCTGTTAACTAAGAATATATTTAGCAATTAGGTAAATTCAATAATTGGAATAAAATAGAATAAATTGACTAAAAATAATATATATATATATATATATAATACTAACAGTACTTGAGCCCTATAAATATATATATAATCATATGTTTATTAAATGTGATATTACTAATGTTTTATAATGAGACAAATTAGAAACTCATTAAATAAATTAAAATAAAAGAAAAAAAATAGCAGGGGAAGATAAAAATATTTAAATTAAGGATTTAAGTGTTTCAGAGCCTAGGTAAAATAAAATAAAGTGTAGAAACCTAAAATAAAGTCTAGAAAGATAAAATAACGGTAGAAAATAAAATACAGTAATGAACCCCACGCAACATAGGATAACTACGCAATATAGGTAATACGCAACATAAAACAGAGCATACAACATAGGAGAAACGGAAGTGTGCAAGTGTGACGCATTCATGGCACGAGCATTGCATTTTGCCTATGAGCCATGTGGTCCTACGGGACGTGTGGCCTGACAAAGCGTGTGATGGGTGTGGGTAATAATGGTTACCTTCACCTAATAGGACCCGGGACATGCATAGCATAACATGGAAAAGAATGAGCATAGCGTGTTATATTAAATGACTGTGTGTGACACGGATATAGAAGAGCATGCATCATGAAATTGTGCATTGCATTTATTATTGTTGTGGGTATCGATGACCTTGTTGTTAAGTTGTTTCAGTGCTATGTTTTGGGATGCGGATCGAGTCGGGTATGTGCTATTTCTTTACTTATGCCCTATCTGCTTTGTTTATTTATCTGTTTATGCTTTACGTGCTTTATATGTTTGCCCGACTCAGTATGTGACAGTCTCTTTTCGGGAGAGACGGGTAACCTAAAGTGACTCCCATCACTCACCCCCCCATCTCGCCTCCACGGGTGAGCAGGACTTCAATTATATATTTTTGTAGAGGATGGGACTGATCGTGCGAACTGGGAAGAGTGACCTGGGATCGTGTGACCAGATGCTTTCAGGGAGATAGTTAGATGGCTATTGTTGTTTAGACCTTTTACTTGGATTCGGATATTTAGTTTTCATACTTGATGTAGCAGGCTTCGACCGCTTTGGAACTTGTTTATTTTCGATGGATTTAATTTAATGGAGTTGTTTACTTTTATTATCGTTTCAGCGAAAAAAAAAAATTTATACGTCATTTCTGACGTGTAAAGAAGTTTGTACGACGCCTTGTAGTTCTCGTAGTAGCCTACAGTGGGTGCACTGTTCCCGATGCTAGGACGGGGGAGCGGGGCACTACAGGTAGTATCAGAGTCGAGGCTCTAGATCTGCCTCGGAAAACGTAGGATTAACTAGATCACCTAGACATAAGCTACGATCTTTTCCTTAAACTGACGATTTTACCCTTAAGCAATAAAATAGGATTAAGTGATGATCTTATATTTAAGTTGTGATCGGGTTAAGGGGAGCTGGAGCGTTATTTCGTTTGCTTTAGTTATTTACTAATTTACCCCTGAAACTCTACTTATAACCTCTAAGTAGTTAGAAATTCCCAAATTACCCCCTAACTTAGCATGTATTTAAGTAAATATAATTTCGACCATTCTAAAGTCAAAAAAATCTGGCAATATGTGAACAAGTCGGTAATAGAAGAAATGGTGGTGAGAACCACCAGAATCAGGGGATCATCCCCAAGCACTTGAAGATGCCATAGTCACCATGACCACCTTAGCACAGTAGCATCAGCTGTTAAACTAGTAGGCACCGCCTCCACCACCGCACTCAGTATAAGGAGACGCGGATAGATGGTGGCACATCACAATTGACACCACCAATCACTTGGATTTAATTTCAGAATTAATCCAAGAGGTATTATGCACCGAGAGTACTTCGTTCAAAGAACGATTCCAAATCCACAGCAGAAATGTAGATTTAGGCCATGATATTTGAAGTTAAGTTAGACATAAGTGATGATTGGAACACAAGCGAGATCATGAACATATGTATTGATCTCAGTTATAGGTGATGATCCTGAACATAAGTTACAATCTTAAACAGAAGTAACGATTCCGATTAAGATTTGACCTTAGACATAAGTACTCAACGTAGTCATAAGCATTGATTATATGTTAAGCATGATTTTAGAAATAAGACATGATCTTAGACTT
The DNA here is from genome assembly GCA_036186865.1 of Eustoma russellianum. Lineage (NCBI taxonomy): Eukaryota > Viridiplantae > Streptophyta > Magnoliopsida > Gentianales > Gentianaceae > Eustoma > Eustoma russellianum. The sequence goes on from AP025057.1 coordinate 29,653,697, forward strand.
AAGAAACAATGATATTAAGAAAAAAATCCTAGGTATAAGTTATGATCCTAAACTTAAAAAAATATAAATAAGGCGGCCAGATAAGGAACAAGTGTACCTAGGCTATACAATACAACTTTACCTATTTACATTATCTAAGTTTGACCATGACCCTTTGCACATTCCATTAGCCATGACTATAATAACCATAAGCGAATAAGTATATAATTAAAGTACATAAATAGGAATGCTCATCAGGAAGCTCTACCGCAAGTGTTGATTGACACATTTGTTTGAATAGGTCAGACGATCTTAAGCTGCTTCATCCTAACACCAGCATGGGACCCAGTGCTATTAGCGTAAAGTAAAACGGGTCCATATCCTTACTTGGACGGTAACATCAAATCAGGCGGAGGTCTAAGTTGAGACAATAGATATTAAGAAATGAATTATTATAGTATGATAGATATTAAGAGATGATTTATAGAAAAATTATAGAAACTAAGTAGTGAGTCATAAGCCTTATAATCAATAGCATTTAGTAAGAGAATCATATGAAGGAATTTATAGTCTATGGTTAATATGTTGAAATTTAGAGTTATTAAGTAGGATGACGATATTAGTCTCATTGGAGATACTGGTCGGTAGCAAAAAGCGTGAATCGGCTATAACAAGTACATGGGAATCATGAACCTTTACAAACCTTTATTTAAGTGTTGATTTATAGAAACGTCGAGTTACTTGACTTGAATCTATTAGGCTTGAATTAAACTAGAGCAGGCATGAACAAGTAGTGGCTGCTTTTCATATGAAGTAGAATAAAATTAGTGGTTCAAATAACCAAGCAACGAGGTATAGTGGATTAGTATGGCGCGCGGAAGCATGGTGAATTGGAACACCCTAAGTCGATCAATAATTAGTGTGCCATGCTAGGGTTGGACCAACTGAAGTTAAAGATTTTATCACTAGTAGGCAAATGTTATACCTATAAGAAACTGTACATATGAGGCCCTATCCGAAAAAGAGGATGACCTATAGAATTATACAAAATATTGGACTGATATTTTTTCAAACAAATAAATATTTTATATAAGCACGTACACCAATGTATAACTAAATTCTAACAAGTACTTTGGAAAAAAAGAAAAAAAATTGTCTTCGGAAATACCTTATTGAGACTCCTTTTTTTTGTAACCTACTAGACTTTATAACGCTAAACTCTTCTCTGTATCTTTATATAGAGATAAAAAAAATAAAATATATTTCAATTCTTTTGACAACCTAACAAAGGAAAAAAAAACTTTTCAACTACTGATGTTCTTCAAAAACGATATGTTTATACATATTACTTACACAAGGTTTCAATTTTTCGTTTCATTACATCTATGGTAGTCACAAAAAAATTAATTTTACCTGATGACTATCGATATCGCAAGCATTTTATCTATTAAAGTGTTTTCGAAGTTATTTATCCGCTTGCGATGATCTTACTTAAATTTTATCAAGTCAAAAAAAAAGTAGCTTTCAAAATATATATACTAGTTTTTTTTCAATAAAAAAAATACCGTACTCAAATTGTGTTATAAAACCTCATCTTATTAAGTTTTCAACTGTTTAAACACAAGTTTACCAAAATATTTTGCGAATAAGTTACATCGTTATAATAGGTCATTTGAAATACTGCCTTGCGGAAACGAGTATATTATTTCGATTCTTACGTCACAAAGAAAAGAATGGTAATATTTTAAAACAACTGAAGTTATATTTCAAATTATAGTCCTGTAAGACACGTTTTTAGTTAAGTATTGTCTACACACATATTTCGTATATTAGACTGATGATATTTTCAAAGAAGTAAAGGGATGATAACAGAGTTAGTTCGTAAGTATATAAAAAATTGATTTTGACGACTTTGTTTAGTATAACAAGTACCATATGAGTGTATATCAAGAATATTAGTTCAGTTAATTATCTAGGGGTGAATCATTATAATGAGTTTAAGAATCCAAAATTGTAGACTGCGATAAGTTGAATGATACACGGCAAGTGGTATAAGTGAAAGTATGTACATACTAATTATAGAGAGTTAAGCTAAGCCCTTTAAGGACCAGATCATCTTGTGGGATACTAGCGATGACTAGATTGAATCATACTAGAATAAAACATATTCTGAAAATACGTACGATTTAAGAAATGATTATTGTGAATAAGGCGCTAAGTCAAAGATTGCAGTATACCTAAGAACTTATTTACAAAGGTTGCTGATGACCGTAGAGATAAGTGAGTTATAGACCAATGATTTGGTTACAGGACCCTTAGTATGACGACAATACCCTTAAGGTCGATTCGATAATCATCGATATAATATGTAATGATAAGCAAAAAGGGCAATGAATTAGAAATTACTTGTATGTATACAAGGAATTCTGAAGATTTAGTCCTATGACGAGAAAGTGTAATGTGAACATATCAACATATGCAATGGATGTATAGTTTGATCATTATTTAGGTGGATGAATCAAGTAGAACCATACTAAGTCATTGATTACACCATACGCAAGTTTCGAAGACGAAACTTTTTGTAAGGAGGTAGGATGTTGTACCGTAAAAAAATTTAAAAAGGAAAAAAAGGAGGAAAGAAAGAGAATGGATAAAATACTGATTTAAAAAATAAAAAAAAGATTTAATTAATTATATAAATTAAAATCTAAATCAAATTCTACTTTATCCTAAACTACCCATAACCTCTCCCCAAATCACTCCCCACTCCCCAAGATGTCGCCCCCCACTTCTCTCTTTAATTTAATCGTTCCTTTTCCCCCACCCACACAGACACACGACAACATCATCTGGGAAAAGAAAAATAAGGAGAAAAAGAGAAAGGAAGAGAGAAAAAGAAAAAAAGATGAAGAAGAAAAGCCACCCACATCAAATCCAATCTTGCTTTTGATCAGTGAATTGTGATATTCAAGAGGTAGGTTACCCTCCCCTCTGTCGGATTGCTTTGGATTCCCTCGCATTCTGTTTTGAGAATAATTGATTATCACTGTATGTCTATCTTTTACATGTTATTATGAATTCTTGATGTTTTGGTATGGAAATTGCGTGATTGGCCTTAGATATAGATCACATAGCACAGAAATAGGCCAGAATGGATTCAGTTCATTGAAAAATGCATCCAGAGGCGGCGCGTATGGCACACGCACGGCGGCCATGCGCCCCTCCTGAGCAGCGCGTGCAGTATACACGTTGACGCTTGCAGTTGTGTTGCGAAGATGGCATTAAACAGAGTCCAATGGAATTGGTTTGGGGTAAATCGGAGTTAAAACGAAAAAGATATGAATTTTTAAAGAAAATTAGAATTTTAAATAAAATAAAAGAAAAAAATAAAAGGAAAGGCAGACCAGGCCTGCCTACCGCCTTAGCAGGCCGTCCACTACTTCAGAGGGCCAGGACATTCGGGCCAAATAGAGTTAAGGTAAAAAAAAAGAGGCTGCAGCAAAACGGGCCAGAGGCCAGCAGGCCGGTTGCTGTCTTCACAGGTCGGGTCTGCTGAAAGGAAAACAGGCCGAATTCGCAGGGACATAAAAAAAGAAAGGGGAATGGGGTGAAGCGGGCCAGCACTGACTGGCAAACTGGACTGCGCATAAGGGCCAGAATGGAGGCCTGAATGTTTTAATTTAATAAATCTGTTAACTAAGAATATATTTAGCAATTAGGTAAATTCAATAATTGGAATAAAATAGAATAAATTGACTAAAACTAATATATATATATATATATATAATCATATGTTTATTAAATGTGATATTAGTATTGTTTTATAATGAGACAAATTAGAAACACATTAAATAAATTAAAATATAATAAATAAAAAAATAGTAGGAGAAGATAAAAATATTTAAATTAAGGATTTAAGTGTTTCAGAGCCTAGGTAAAATAAAATAAAGTGTAGAAACCTAAAATAAAGTCTCGAAAGATAAAATAACGGTAGAAGATAAAATACAGTAATGAACCCCACGCAACATAGGATAACTACGCAATGTAGGTAATGCGCAACATAGAACGGAGCATGCAACAGAGGAGAAACGGAAGTGTGCAAGTGTGACACATTCATGGCACGAGCATTGCATTTGGCCTATGAGCCGTGTGGTCCTACGGGACGTGTGGCCTGATGAGGCGTGTGATGGGTGTTGGTAATAATGGTTACCTTCACCTAATAGGACCCGGGACATGCATAGCATAACATGGAAAAGAATGAGCATAGCATGTAGTATTAAATGACTGCGTGTGACACGGAGATAGAAGAGCATGCATCATGAAATTGTGCATTGCATTTATTAATGTTGTGAGTATCGATGACCTTGTTGTTAAGTTGTTTCAGTGCTATGTTTTGGGGTGCGGATCGAGTCGGATATATGTTATTTCTTTACCTATGCCCTATCTGCTTTGTTTATTTATCTGTTTATGCTTTACTTGCTTTATGTGTTAACCCGACTCAGTATGTGACAGTCCCTTTTCGGGAGAGACGGATAACCTACGAGTGACTCCCATCACTCACCCCCCACCTCCCCTCCACAGGTGAGCAGGACTTCGATTATATATTTTTATGGAGGATGGACTGATCGTGCGAGCTGGGAAGAGTGACCTTGGATCGTGTGACCATATGCTATCGGGGGGATAGTTAGATGGCTATTGTTGTCTAGACCTTTTACTTGGATTCAGATATTTAGTTTTCGTACTTGATGTAGCAGGCTTCGACTGCTTTGGTACTTGTTTATTTTCGATGGATTTAATTTATGGAGTTGTTTACTTTTATTATCGTTTTCGCAGAAAAAAAATTTATACGTCATTTCTGACGTGTAAAGAAGTTTGAACGACGCCTTATAGTTCTCGTAGTAGGCTACGTCGGGTGTACTGTTCCCGATGCTAGGGCATGGGAGCGGGGCGCTACAGCATCCTTCTTATGATGCTTTGATCTTGGTTAATATAATTTGCATTTTAACCAAAAAAAACTTAAGAGTACATAAACGATAAGTTATTATCAAACAAAAATAAAGTTTTGGTATAAATTACGGATAAACTCAGCAAGAACGTTGCTTCATTTAATAAGGATGGAGTATAATACTCTCTTCTACACTAAATAGAAACAAAATGCATTGTGTAGAAGTATAAACTCGGGTCAACTTGATTTCTTCATGCCATAACATAACAATAAAAGCATCTTTAAGCTCGTAACTCCCCAGATCTTAGCGATAATTTTTGTTGTCATTGGGATATGTTGAGTATGTGTTGTTGTTATTGTTTAAGCTCATAATTAGAGTCATTACATAGTACATATGTATAAAAATAATTATATCAATACATACATATACATGTTTATATATATTTATATATACACACCACATACCCTAACGATAGCTTTTGGTGTCGTTGGGATATGTTAGGTATGTATTGTTGTTGTTATTGTTTAAACTCATAACTAGAGTCGTTATATTGTACATACATATAAAAATAATTATATCAACACATACATATACATGTTTATATTGTTACGCCCCGCACCCTCCGTAAAATAAATAAAAGATAAAAAGAAATTGACTGAGATTAATGGCGGTCAACAGTAATGAATAACGAATTAAATAATAGGATTAATGGGAATTAATTGAGGATTTTAATTATTGGAATTGATAAGGATTTAATTTTTGAATTAAATATTAGGAGATTATCCTTTAAGATAAATAAGATAATAGATATAATTTAGAAACTCCAAACTTTCCCCTTCCCTTATAAAAATTGACACAACGTCAGTTTTTCTCTCTTACGCAGAGAGAAACCGCCACCCCTTCAGTCCTGGACGACTCCTTCGCACCTTTGCAACCCTAGAGAAGAATCTCGCAAGAACCTCAATCCAATCATCTTCCGTTCCTCGTTTCTCCTTCGAGTAATCAAAGGCAAGTATCTTTCTTATAAGTTCCTACGATTTGTGAAAGAAAAATGGCCTATTTTGTTATCAAATTGGATCACCATGCAGTAATTTATTTATGTGAATCTATGTGTGTTCTTTATGCGTTTTGGTTTTGAGATTTGGCCACCGTATATTGAAATCCTTCGTTGTTGTTGTGGATTACTTGAAATCTTGCAAATCCCAATCCCTTGAACCCTCTCTTTGCTGCTATTTTCGGTTGAGGGGAAAAGGGAGAGAAAGATAGGATTTTTGGGTTATTTCGGTGGATGATTTGAGTGTTAGGCTTGAATCTGTGATTCATATGTGCGTAGTGTTTAATTTGTAGTTTAGGCATGAGATTGTAGCAGGAATTAGGCTAGGATTGATCGGTGTGAAGTTTGGGATCGATTGGAGTTGTGATTCTGCAGTTTCTGCAGAAATCGCAGAATTTCTTTTCTGGAATCGTGGACATCGATCGATCGATGTGAGGTGATGAAGTACATCGATCGATCGATGTAGGAAGAGCTGAGAGATCGATGTCCTCTGATGGATATCGATCGATCGATGTAAGAAGAGCTGAGAGATCGATGTCCTCTGATGGACATCGATCGATCGATGTAGGAAGAGCTGAGAGATCGATGTCCTCTGATGGACATCGATCGATCGATGTAGGATATGATGTCACATCGATCGATCGAAGTGAGGGGATGATGTCCATCAGTTTTGTGGGAAAATAGAGGAAGAAAGAGGGAAGCTCGGGGAGTCTTTGGGTGACCTTAGAGACTTCTTAAGGTCTGATTAAAGGTAGTCTAAGTCTCGGGAACATGACTTAGGATGGTGAATCAATTTGGAGAGTTTGAAAGGGGTTTTCGAATCGGATTTCAATGAGAATGACTTAGGAGGGTTAGGAGATGAACGTACGAGGTGTTTGAGAGTTCAACGAAGGATGGTTAGGGATACTTGCCTTAGGTTGTGAACCTTAGAGACAAGACTAAGTGTTGACGAGATGGTTGAAGCCTAAGTTATGATGTGTAGATTAGTGAAAGCGTATGTATTGCTTATACTTGCGCATGTGTACATGAACTACTTATGTGAACGTGAATTGCATACGAGAACGAGAAATGGGATTGAAACGAGGAGTCTTGCATCATGGCACTTGCATTTGCATATTGTTTTGAAAAGAAAGGTGCTTCGACACAGATTTGCGAAGGTGACCTGCAGTGTTAACCGGGATGGAAATTTAAGCCGGGGTGCATTGCAGGGCACAAAAGACTGTAACGTTAACCGGGATGGAAATATAAGCCGGGTGCGTTACAGGGTATAAAGTCCTCTACAATGTTAATCGGGATGGAAATATAAGCCGAGGTGCATTGCAGAGTTTTACGAGTCTGTGATGTTAATCGGGATAGAAATATAAGCCGAGGTGCATCACAGAGCATAACGAGCATGTAACGTTAACCGGGATGGAAATATAAGCCGGGGTGCGTTACAGGGTTACGAGTTATGAGACCGGACATTGTGACATGCATTGCACTGATTTGAAAATAAATGGCTCATGCATTTGAGATTGTGTAGTGTAGTGCATACTTTGACATGCATCACGAGAGTCAATGTGGTATGAATGTGAGTGTTATTGATTGCCAATGAATCGTTATTTGTGTGCAAACTGCTGTACTTGCTTTGTTATGTTATTCGTTTATATATTTGAAAGTTTACAAGACATGTGCCCCACAATTCCCTCGAATTATATATTACTCATGTCTTGCCATGTGTTGATCTCGTATGTCTTATAAGCGGGTTACTTGCTAGCGTTTTTCGCTAAGGGTACTACCTTTGTGATTGCAGATGAGCCTAGCTATGACATGATATTCATAGAAGACGATGGCGAGTGGGCTGAATGGGATACATAGAGACATGTTGGGAGCTAGATGAGACAGTTGTTATTTATTTCAGTTCCTTCCTACGTTTGAGGATTAGTTCTTTATTACTGTGACTGCCCTTAGAGATGTTATTGTCACTTGATGTATTGAATTGATGATGGAGATTTATTAAATACATGTTTCCGCACTTGTTTCTCTTCCGTCATTAATGATGTGTATTCGAGAGATGAGACGTCTTGTAGTCTTCTCAGTAAGCTACGACGGGTGAACCGGTTCGGATTCCGCTGTCCGGATCGGGGCGCTACATATATATATATATATATATACATACATACATACATATATATATATATATATATATATATATCTACAGATCTACCTCGGAGACCTAGGTTATGACATGTAGAGTCTTAAGTTATGATTTTCACCCTAAGTTGATCTTTAGGTCTAAGTATGTGATTCTATACGTAAGTTTGATTGGGATGGGTGTGTGCAAGCGCGAAAAAAATCAATAAATGTTACTTTATTTAGGGTACAAATCCTACCTTGTACAACGCATATGGGCTTTCAGTACTTATATTTTTGGAATTGCTGAATGCTAATAAGCGTTGATTTTGCAGAAAAATGCCTCCCAGAAGAGATAACCAAAGAAATGGTGGCAATGGGGACGAGAACCCGCCACTACCACCACCAGTGTTAGTACCCCAGGCACTGATAGACGCTATCACAGTGATAGCGCAAAGTGTTGCTCAGCAGCAGCAACCCCCTACTCTACCACCGCCTCGGCGTGACATAAGTTATTACACTGAGGAGATGTGAAGGATGCATGTCCCAACCTTTGAGGGAACCACTCTGAGGATGCAGCTCCACCGCACTCCGTGCTTCTCCAGGCCCTGATGTTAGAAAATAACTTACGATTTTGCCCCTACGACACAACCTTAGACCTAAGTGATGATTTGAACTTAAGGCGATGATCATGAACATAGGCAATGACCCCAGTTATAAGCGATGATTCTGAACATAAGTTACGATTTTAGACGTAAGTAATGATATTGATTATGAGTTGACTTTAGACATAAGTATGGAATTAGTAATAGGTGTTGATTATGTACTAATTATGATTGGGAGATAAAACGCGATCTTAGAGGTAAGAAGGGTGATGCTAGGAACGATCCTAGAGATAAGATATGATCCTAAACTATAGAGGGCCAACGGTTTTGGAGACACATATATCTAAGATACCCCATGCACTTCTCCCTTATGTAAGGTTGATCACAACTCTCTAAGCCGTGATCTTAGCAACCCTAGTTGAACATTATATAAATGATTCGAATGAATTATGATGTTAATCCGAACATTCTAGTACAAACCTTAGATCAATATTACCGGGTCAGGCAGTAACTCGGGCTACCTTACCATAATTCCAACATAGTACTTGACGCCACTAGGGTAAATTAGAGAAGGTCCATATTCTTACCTGGACGGTAATACCATAGTAGGCTTAGGACTAAGTTGGGATCATAGCTACTAAGAAATGAATAGTAATAGTGGAGTAAATACTAAGGGATGATTTATAGTAGCATGATAGAAATTAAGCAACGATTTATAAGCATTATGATCAGTAGAGTTAGTTAAAGATACTGTCAACAGAGTTTATAGTTTACAATTAAGATGCTAATTTTAGAATTACCAAAATAGGCTGATCATATTAGTCTTATTAGCGATATTGATCGGCAGTGACATACAAAAACCTACTATAGTATACACCTTGGAACGATAAAGTGTCACAAAATCTTTAGCTAAGTGATGAACCCCTAGAAACATAGAGTTACTTGGCTTGAGTCGAGTAGGCTTGAAGTTGCAAGGAAGCAAGCTTGAACAAATAATAATTACTGTTCAGGTGAGACTAACTGAATTAGAATTAGCGGTTAAAATAACCCAGTAAGAAGTGCGATGGATTAGTGTGGCGCACGGAAGTACGGTAAATGAGAATAGCTTAAGACGAATAATATTGAGTTGCCATGCTAGGATTGGAGTGTCTCATCTAAAGATGTTATCATGACTAGACGAACATTAGACCTATAAGATACGGTACTTAGAAAGATTTATTCATGACCGTAAGTGTGGATTATAGAAATTATACGTAGTATGGATAAATATGTTTCAAGAGGTTAAATATTTATACATGAGCATGTACACCAAGATATACCCTATATTTCAAAGATTTTTTTTCAATTTTCTAAGCATTTTAACTAGTTTGCTTATTTATAGTCTGCTACCTTAACCATGTTATATCTTCTTCCGTATTCGTATTCCAACCTGATGGAATTTCAACTACTATTGACAAGCTTTGAAAAATAGATACATCTTAAAATGTTGATGATTTGAAAAACAATATGTCTATATATTTCTGATATTATTTCACAAATTTCCATTTAACTATGTTTATTTTGTTAAAATGATGTGAGTTGTTGACTATTGATATCGCAAGCATTTTATTCTTGGAATTATCACCCGCTTGCTACGAAGTCACCTAATATCTCGCGAGACAAGAAGTAGTTGCGAAACATACATTCTTTTTGAAAGAGATATACCACTTCCAAATTATTTTATAAAACTTTATGCCGTTGAGTTTCAAATGGTTTTAGGGAGGTTTTACCTGTAACACTTTTGTAAGTAGATCATACCCACATTCTTTTCTTCCTTGTTTGAGTCATTCTTGCGAACAAGTTAGTCATTCTTTTATAAGAGATCACGCGAAACAACATCTGCGAAAACGATTTTTATAATACTTTAGCTCTCATGTTTACAAAAAAAAGAGGAAAGAAGCACGTCCATACATATAATTCTTATACCAGGCTTATGATGGTATCCCTGAGAAATTAAGAGCATGATCATAGAGCTAGATGGTAAGTATATAAGAACTGTTTTTGAAGACTTAGTTGAGTTAGGAAGGGGTAACGGTTACCATCCTGGCATACGCAAGGACGTTAGTATGGGGAGTATCTAAGTGATAAACCATATGTGATAAGTTATAAATCAGGGATTGTAGATTGCAATAAGTTGGGTGATACACGTCAAATGGTGTAAGTGGAAGATTATAAGCACTCATTATCAAGGACTAAGTAAGGATTGGACCACATAAGGACTAAAGCACCTTGAGAGATGTTAGTATTGACTAAATTAAATCGTACTAAAGTACCACGTGTTTTGAAAAATATATATGGCTTCAGGGATGAGTCTTGTGCGCAGGTCATAAGTTAAAGATTGTGCTACCCCTAAGAACTGATTTTAGAGGGTTGATCAGGATGCCAAATATAAGTATGATATAGACTGACGATTAAGTCATGGAGCGAGTATATTGGCGGTACCCTTAAGGCCGATTCGAGAACTATACAAGGAATAGGATACGATCTATTAGGCGGAGGACAATGGATTTACAAATTACATTATATGCATACACACGGAATGGTTTGAGGACTTAGTCGTGTATCAAGGAAGTAAACATGGGAAATATCTCAGAATACGAAGGGATACTCAGTTCGGTCATTATCTAGATAAATGAATTATATAGGGCTATACTAAGTTATTCAATGCGTAGCACACAAGTTTCGAGGACGAAACTTTTTGTAAGGGGGGTGGAATGTTACGTCCCGCACCCTCCGTAAAATAAATAAAAGATAAAAAGAAATTGACTGAGATTAATGGCGGTCAACAGTAATGAATAACGAATTAAATAATAGGATTAATGGGAATTAATTGAGGATTTTAATTATTGGAATTGATAAGGATTTAATTTTTGAATTAAATATTAGGAGATTATCCTTTAAGATAAATAAGATAATAGATATAATTTAGAAACTCTAAACTTTCCCCTTCCCTTATAAAAATTGACAGAACGTCAGTTTTTCTCTCTTACGCAGAGAGAAATCGCCGCCCCTTCAGTCCTGGAAGACTCCTTCGCACCTTTGCAACCCTAGAGAAGAATCTCGCAAGAACCTCAATCCAATCATCTTCCGTTCCTCGTTTCTCCTTCGAGTAATCAAAGGCAAGTAACTTTCTTATAAGTTCCTACGATTTGTGAAAGAAAAATGGCCTATTTTGTTATCAAATTGGATCACCATGCAGTAGTTTCTTTATGTGAATCTATGTGTGTTCTTTATGCGTTTTTGGTTTTGAGATTTGGCCACCGTATATTGAAATCCTTCGTTGTTGTTGTGGATTACTTGAAATCTTGCAAATCCCAATCCCTTGAACCCTCTCTTTGCTGCTATTTTCGGTTGAGGGGAAAAGGAAGAGAAAGATAGGATTTTTGGGTTATTTCGGTGGATGATTTGAGTGTTAGGCTTGAATCTGTGATTGATATGTGTGTAGTGTTTAATTTGTAGTTTAGGCATGAGATTGTAGCAGGAATTAGGCTTGGATTGATCGGTGTGAAGTTTGGGATCGATTGGAGTTGTGATTCTGTAGTTTCTGCAGAAATCGTAGAATTTCTTTTCTGGAATCGTGGACATCGATCGATCGATGTGAGGGGATGAAGTACATCGATCGATCGATGTAGGAAGAGCTGAGAGATCGATGTCCTCTGATGGACATCGATCGATCGATATAGGAAGAGCTGAGAGATCGATGTCCTCTGATGGACATCGATCGATCGATGTAGGAAGAGCTGAGAGATCGATGTCCTCTGATGGACATCGATCGATCGATGTAGGGTATGATGTCACATCGATCGATCGAAGTGAGGGGATGATGTCCATCAGTTTTGTGGGAAAATAGAGGAAGAAAGAGGGAAGCTTGGGGAGTCTTTGGGTGACCTTAGAGACTTCTTAAGGTCTGATTAAAGGTAGTCTAAGTCTCGGGAACATGACTTAGGATGGTGAATCAATTTGGAGAGTTTGAAAGGGGTTTTCGAATCGGATTTCAATGAGAATGACTTAGGAGGGTTAGGAGATGAACGTACGAGGTGTTTGAGAGTTCAACGAAGGATGGTTAGGGATACTTGCCTTAGGTTGTGAACCTTAGAGACAAGACTAAGTGTTGACGAGATGGTTAAGCCTAAGTTATGATGTGTAGATTAGTGAAAGCGTGTGTATTGCTTATACTTGCGCATGTGTACATGAACTACTTATGTGAACGTGAATTGCATACGAGAACGAGAAATGGGATTGAAACGAGGAGTCTTGCATCATGGCACTTGCATTTGCATATTGTTTTGAAAAGAAAGGTGCTTCGGCACAGATTTGCGAAGGTGACCTGCAGTGTTAACCGGGATGGAAATTTAAGCCGGGGTGCATTGCAGGGCACAAAAGATTGTAACGTTAACCGGGATGGAAATATAAGCCGGGGTACGTTACAGGGTATAAAGTCCTCTGCAATGTTAATCGGGATGGAAATATAAGCCGAGGTGCATTGCAGAGTTTTACGAGTCTGTGATGTTAATCGGGATAGAAATATAAGCCCAGGTGCATCACAGAGCATAACGAGCCTGTAACGTTAACAGGGATGGAAATATAAGCCGGGGTGCGTTACAGGGTTACGAGTTACGAGACCGGACATTGTGACATGCATTGCACTGATTTGAAAATAAATGGCTCATGCATTTGTGATTGTGTAGTGTAGTGCATACTTTGACATGCATCACGAGAGTCAATGTGGTATGAATGTGAGTGTTATTGATTGCCAATGAATCGTTATTTGTGTGCAAACTGTTGTACTTGCTTTGTTATGTTATTCGTTTATATATTTGAAAGTTTACAAGACATGTGCCCCACAATTCCCTCGAATTATATATTACTCATGTCTTGCCATGTGTTGATCCCGTATGTCTTATAAGCGGGTTACTTGCTAGCGTTTTTCGCTAAGGGTACTACCTTTGTGATTGCAGATGAGCCTAGCTATGACATGATATTCATAGAAGACGATGGCGAGTGGGCTGAATGGGATACATAGAGACATGTTGGGAGCTAGATGAGACAGTTGTTATTTATTTCAGTTCCTTCCTACGTTTGAGGATTAGTTCTTTATTACTGTGACTGCCCTTAGAGATGTTATTGTCACTTGATGTATTGAATTGATGATGGAGATTTATTAAATACATGTTTCCGCACTTGTTTCTCTTCCGTCATTAATGATGTGTATTCGAGAGATGAGACGTCTTGTAGTCTTCTCAGTAAGCTACGACGGGTGAACCGGTTCGGATTCCGCTGTCCGGATCGGGGCGCTACATATATATATATATATATACATACATACATATATATATATATACATACATACATACATATATATATATATATATATATATATATATATATATATATATATATATCTACATATTATACATGCATGTGCTTATATATCTTCATATATTTATTGACCAATAAACCAACTAATAAATCATGAATTCCTCTAGTACAAAGTTTGTCGTACTAATGTATCATTGTCAACATACCACTTCTCCACCAGACCAAGGACATGAATTTTATGGAAACAGGAAAATGTCTGGCTTGAGACATGTAAATATATCTACAATATTTAACTAGCTATTTCGTTCTCTTCCTTTGTTTGATAGCTCCCTTTAAGTTTTGAATGCAAGATATGCTTGAGCGCTTTATAATATATCATTTATAAGTTTGATTATTCGTTTATAGACTATGAAGTCTCATTGCTTGTCCTTGTCAACAATCTACATCTTGTCAAACATATGTTTGAAGTAATTATACAGAGCTTTATAAGTTTCTAATATTCAGTAAACATGACCTGACCGATCAACGTATTTCTAAGCCAATATCAATCTCAAAAAAATTATTCAAACCGTCTTTATTATTGTATTTACCTCAGATTGATAAGACCTCATGTGAGGCATAAAAGTAACATTTCTCTCTAATAAAATGTGTAACAAAGAGAGTATAAGTTATGAATTCCAATACCTACCATCAACTTCTTTTCTATTCCGAAAAAGGAAAAAGGATGAATTTTTGTTTTATGTCAATGAATTTTTGAGATTACGGGTTCGAGAACCGTGAAAACAGTTTCTTGCGTAAAATGTAAAGTAAGACTGCGTACATCATCGTGAAGCGATCCAACATCTCTTTACACCTTATGCAAAAAGCGGGAGCGAGTGCACCAAAAACGCCTTAGTCAATGTGCATGTAGGGAAAAACTGCTAAAGCAATCCAAAGAAGACGCCACTTCCCCTCTCAATCTATTCTTTTTATTCTGTACTTATTATATTTTCACATAGTGATCACGAAAAGAAAATAACCATATTCAGCTGTAAAATTTATCAAATTTTGATAAACTCCTAAATTCACATTCTTTTCTAAACCCATATCATCTTTGTCCTATTTGTTATTGAAACTTGGGAGTTCTAAAAATTAAAATTATTTTAGACAAACTATTTAATGTATCATCTAATCATTAGAATTTTCATTATCTTTTAGTTTTATAGTTTGCTCGAGGACTTACCATTAACTAATCATCTTTCTTTGTATTTTATAAAAATAAGTTTAAGTATAGTATATTAAGAGACATCTAATTTGGAAAAAAAATATTAGACTAACAAAATGAGCAGGAGAGGCAACAACTTTCGCTTCCTTTCTGTGTAAGTACGTGCTTTAGGAGTGATCACCATCAAAATAGTACCAGATATTCTATATAAGTAAGCGTTCAAATAGGCGTATTCAAGTTCAAATTATGCCTTTTGGAAAGACCCATGTAAATGCGGGAGGTTAGTGAACCGAAAGTGTCCATTTATCCGGACAAATCTAACTCCAAAATGCAAAAAAAAAAAAAAAAAATCAACCCCAATTTAATGTCAACGTAAAAACATCCACTAGAAGACTTTGTTGTGTACAGTATCTCAACCCTCCAAGATCTCACCACCAATTTCACAAGTATTATTATCCATCGAAGAAGAACCAAAGTGCCCTAATTAATACTCCCCCACCTGCCCCCAAACGTCACATAATTAATACACCCCCACCCCTCATTCACACACAACTAGTAGTTCACACGTTTGTTCAGTTTTCTTGGTTTGATTTCCTCCCCTCCCCCTCCCCCCTCCCCCCTCCCCCCACCCTCCAATTTTTTCATTTCCAATGGAGTTAATAGCACGCTATTCTTTGACTTTGGAATATGATGAAATAAAACAAAAAGACTCATTAAATTAGCTGCGATTCTTATATTGTGAAGTACAGTTGA
This sequence comes from Eustoma russellianum, assembly GCA_036186865.1. Taxonomy (NCBI): domain Eukaryota; kingdom Viridiplantae; phylum Streptophyta; class Magnoliopsida; order Gentianales; family Gentianaceae; genus Eustoma; species Eustoma russellianum. Next base: position 29,669,708 of record AP025057.1, read on the forward strand.
TCGACACAGGTTGACGCAATTTTCATTATAGGTCATCAGGAAACAACATCTATATATTTCTAACGCATGAATATAGTTGTGTAAATCCAACCCCTATATACCCTGTCATAGACGGGAGCCTCTCAGCCAATAGGGTAATACTGTTGTTGTTGTATTTCCTCCCCCCCCAACACCACACCACACCACCCATCCTAAATGCATTGAGACAAGAGGTCCCCATGAATCAACATTGAGGTCTCCTTCCACCCCATAAATTCCATACTCACCCAAACAAATGAGATAATGAGATATACTAAAATTCCCTTATAATCCCACTAGCCCGTCACAAATATACCACACATGCTTATGCAGTAAAAGAAAAAAAAAAATCTAAAATGGCTGATCCTTTTGCATCATTTTTCTTTATAATTTTGTGCTTGAGCTCTCCATTATTGGTGAGATGCAATAGCTATGATTTGTATCAACCGGAGTTCTTAAAGGTTCCGGCGCCGGAGTTTGTGAGTGCTTTGCAATCCACCATAGAAACTGTCCAGGAAGTCACTTCAGCTGTCTCCAAATTCTCAAATATGTTTGGTGATCTCAGGCTGTCCAATGCCATTGATGACTGCCTTGATCTGCTTGATCTTTCTTCTGATGAACTGGGATTCACTCTTTCCACTGCTCTGAATTCCAATGGTATATACACATATTCACATGTCTTGTTTATTTATTTATTATATATACTTTGTTATTTTTGGATTTCTCTTTCAAGGAAAATTTTTTCTTCTGCCTGATTATTACGTTTAACCACTGAGACAATTGCATGTGATGATATTTATAGCGTGCATTAATCTTGGAACTTTTATGCTTTGCCCAAAAGGTGATAAGAATAGGCAATAGCACCTGAAATGAAGTATAACTCAGAATATATTCATGTAACAAAAATGCATGTTATTTATAGTTTATCTTAATATATATTCACGTTACACCCTCATTGTTGAAGTGAAGATTGGTCCATATTTGTTACGTTGGTAATTAGAGAAAGTGAAGTTCTCCCCATACCCTATCCCTTGAGATGGAGGTATTGTTTGATTGACTCTTATTCTTTCCAGACTTTAACAATAGCTTTTGCTGGCTTTAGGATATACTAGGTGTGATTGTGATTGTGTGCCTGAAGTTCTTGCTTAAACTGTCTCTATTAATTTACATCCACCTGGCTAAGGGGTCTCTGGTACAGGTAGGAGGAGAACTCACCCCCTCATTAAAGTTCTTGCTTAAACTGTCTTTATTATATCCGACTCAAAAAGGAAAAGGAAAATAAAGACGATAAGGTCTTAGCATTTTTTATATGATACTACCCGTTGATTATTTTTTTCATCCTCGTAGATGGGGATTGAGATCTCCTCGCCCCTATTTTCCTCACCTCCTTTGTGACCACAGAGACTAGATGAGATGACCTCCTTTGCTGCCACGTGTCGCACGGTCACGCGTCACCGCATCTTCTTGCGGTGGGGGATCCTATCCCCGTAGATGGTTGTATGACGTTGTTCCGTCAGGGATATGGTGGAGAGGATTTTGTATGGAAAGTCTTACGGAGAGATTTTCGAATGCAACCTATCACACACAACACACACATATAATATAATATAATATGCATAAATGTGTGTATATATACACACATGTAATACGTAGATAAATATTATACATATATTTGTAACATTTAACATGCATTTTGTTTACTGTTGTGACATACATGTTAGAAGATAAAATGGCTAACGCATCCACTCTAGAGTATATCCAAATTGGTATTCAGGTTGGGAATAGTAACTAGAAAGGCGTAGGTTCGAACCAGGACACATGTAGTGTGGATGCAATACTGCTATCTGGGTTAGTACTGGTTTATTCTATAGTGTCTGATCCAATTGGGTTAAAGGATTGCTGTCCCATTATGAAGTGGATATCTTGTGTGGATTGTCGGCCAAAAAAACTTTACCAATCTGAAAGGCCCCATAGTTACTGATTTACATCCTCCATCAAACTCTTTTGAATTAAAATGGTAGAACCATTATGTAGTGGATATCTTGTGTGGGTTGTATGCAAAAAAAAATTTACCGATCTAAAAGACACAGAGTTAATGATTTATATTTTCTAGAAAACTCCTTTGAACTGGGACGATGGAGTCCAAAGGTCATGTATTAACTTTTGTGACTAGAAAATAGCTAACGCCTCGTTAATGGTGACGGGTGTGCTTTTTCATTAAAAAAACAACTTCTACAGCTATTACAATTAAGACATTTATGAACAATACTACACATATATATACATACATATATGCACACATATGTGTGTATATATATGCACAGATATATACAATCTGGTCGGATACGCGGCCTACGAACTTTCCCATTTTTCACATTGTTGTGATCGTCAATGTGAAACATGGTCTATAATTTTGTATATACATTATATCGGTGTGGTTATGTGAATGGTTTTTATAGCATACTATTTTCCTTAGTTTTTTGTGTCTTTTCCTCATAAATGTATATCTATTGATATTATATTTATTTTAACATATTATCACCTGTCAATTATTTTCTTTTAGCACTTTTGCAAGCTAAACGCAATTATCAATGGAAAAGAAAATGGAATGCCCAGAACTCAAAGGAGATTTGGAGAAATAATAACTTGTGGCATATTTTTATGAGAGAGAAGTACTCTCATATTTAGCACCTTATTTATTTATTCAAACAGTCAGAATGTCATATTGCAAATAATAATATAGCTTCTTACACATGTCAGTGCTGAGCATTCTACTGGAAAAAGTATTAATACGATACTCTACCGGTAGCTATTGATGTCGTTGGGATATACTAAGTATTTTTGTTGTTATGTTTTTTTTGTATTACTAAAATAAATGGTGTCACAACTCATAAATGATCCACTAGTCGAGGGATTGATAGCGACACTAATCGCTGCTGCTTTAAATGGTGACTGACCAATTCAACATATCGGAATTAGCATGCAACTGTACATGCATGGGACAGGGGTCTCCTTATGCTGCTCAGTCATAAATGGTTAATAATGTGTGCCCCTTATGTAGTCGGTGCCAGTTTATTGCATATAATTCGAAACAAATTTTGTGATATTACTTATTAAATTAGATTCTCTATAAAAAAAAAAACGTGTTATCAAGTTGACATGATTCGTGATGAATAAAGGTGTTAACGAACCGAGCCGAGTCAAATACTCGGTTTTTGAATTCGAATTCGTTTAGCTAAACAAACTGTTTGGCTCGGTTCGTTTAGCTAAACGAACTTTAAAATTGGTTCGAGCTTGGCTCGATAACCTTATAACTGTTTAAGCGAGCCGAACTATTAGCGAACTGTTTGTCTTGTTTAACTAAACGAACCCAAATACTTGTTCGAATTCGGTTCGTTAACAAATAATTACCGAACAAATACGAACCAAACTCGAACAGTTCGTGAACTATTCAATTCGTTCAACAACCCTAGTGATAAACATGAATCTTCTTACTGATGGACAAATTTGTGCGTACTAATGTTCAACGTGTAGTAATAAAGTGGAATGTGTGCATGTTTTTGTATAAAATAAAAATAGGGATATGCAAAAAAATACATCATATACATACATAAATATACATATATATGTATGTATATGTTGCAAGATAAAGTTTGTACTAAACACATGCCCTTCCGATTCAACATGTTTCCAATTTTCTTTCTTTTCTTTTTCCACTTATATCTTTCTTCATGTCTAAAAATTCTTTTTTTTTATTTTTTTTTATGTTCTTTAGTTACAGGTATGAAGGGGATTATTACGGGTAATCCAAGTTATGATATGAGATCATGGTTAAGTGGAGCCCTAATTAATCAAGACACGTGCCTAGAAGGATTTGCGGGCACCAACAGTTTTGCCCAAGGCTTAGTGGCACCAAGCCTAAGCCAAATAACACCTTTAGTCCAAAACATTCTTGGTCAGGTGCGCCCTAACCCTAGCACTCTAACCGGCCGTGGTCGAGGCGGTCGGAAGCTTCTGACCGACGAAAATTTTCCTAATTGGCTCAGATCCCATACAAGGAAACTGCTTCAAACAGGTGGCCGGGTGGTGGCGGACGCAATGGTGGCCGCGGATGGGACGGGGAATTTCACTAGCATTAATGATGCAGTGGCTGCTGCCCCTCAATTAAGCTCAAATAGATTTGTGATATATATAAAGAAGGGTGTGTACAAAGAGAATGTGGAGATTCATAAGAAGAAATGGAATATTATGATGATTGGAGATGGCATGGACGTGACGGTTATTTCTGGTAATAGAAACTTCATTGACGGTTGGACAACTTACAGGTCTGCCACATTTGGTAAGTTTTCCTTTTGGAACCCGATTTTTATAATGAGGTTAAGTATATCCTTACTGAATATTATAGAAGTTATTGATTATTTCATAGAGAGGAAGCGAGAAAAAAGATGAGAAGTGGAAAATCTTAATATATACTTAATCAACATAGAGATACGTAGGTTTAAGAAAGTGAGAAAGTAAGCTTTAGTTTAATCTACTGAATTAACTGAAAGATACATAGGTTTAAGATGATAAGAAAGGAGATTTTAGCATTTAATCTTGAAACTCTGAATCTACTGAATCAACATAAAGATATGTAGGTTTAAGAGAGTAAGAGGGCGGGGCTTAGTAAAGTTGATGCTTTGTGACCTTGAGGTCATGTATTCGAGCTGCGAAAACAGTTTCTTAAACAAAGTGTAGGGTAAGACTGCGTACATCAGATCGTGAAGCGATCCGGTACCTCTTCAAACCTTGCGTAAACGCGGGAGCCTAGTACACTGGGAACGCCTTTTATGGATTATTTCATAAGATAATGATAAATAATGCATCAACCATCTATTTTAAACAGAGATATGTAGTTAGTGAAATTTGATTGCTTGTCTATATTATATTTATATTAGACAAAGAATAATAATTTATGATATTTTTCAAGTAGGGATAACTAATCAGCTCTTTCTTTTGTGTATTATATGGTGGTAACAATCCTTTCCTTTTCAAATTTAACCCAACACATTCACTGTGCTCAGCAACTTATGGTTGTGAGTGTTTTTCTTACCATTGATTAATGTTTTCTTGTCCTAGTAATTTAAGCCGTTCGTATGATACAGGACAAGTAATAATATTGAAAGTACAAACAACTACCAACCTAACAAGTCGTGGTACATGGGCCCAAAACTTTGGGGGAAGGATCCCCTCACCGCAAAGAGGATGCGGTGACGCGTGACCGCGCGATACGTAACAGCAGAGGTGGTGAGGCTAGATGCGGGTGACCCTCATCTAGCCTCACCACCCCCTCTTGCTGCTACGTGTCGCGTGGAGTAAGGAAAATAGGGGTTAGGAGATCCCTAACTCAAAATTTTGTAGATAAATTGCATTATTGTGGAATATAAAGGTACTGCGTACTTGGTAACAACTTCAACGAGGATTAGTTCAGATAAGGTTCGTCTATATTGATGCGTATGATCTTAGGTTTGAGTTCTTCCCCAAAAAAAAAAAGCATATTTAGTATATCCTAATGATACTGTTAGGATCTGAACAGGGTGAAAAACAGACAAACAATAGCTTCATTCCAAGAGATATAGAGTTGCTTCCAGTGAGACCGCATCTCAATATGTACATGTATAGATGACATAACAATAGGCATATGGTGTGCTAGTGTACTAGTGAAGGAATTTAGTAAACAGAAATAGAAATCTATTACAATATATAACCATGTATATGTATATATAATGAAAGACAAAGACAAATTTCAATGTAAGCATTCAATGAAACTGGTGGTATGATGGTCTCTCCTTGTAGAGATATGGAAGCCTAGATAAGGAGGATTCAGATCTGAGGAGGCTAAAGATGATGCAAAATATGAGGCTTCCAATCACGCGTCGCCACGTGTACAAAAGCAGCTTTTTTAAAGAAGGGCGTGTTGCACTTTTTTTATAAAAAAACTGCTTTTATACACATGACGACGCGTGATTGGAGCACTCAGATTTTGTCTCATCTTTAGTCTCTTATATCTAAACCGAGAGAAGGAAGCCTACTTGACTACATTAATTTCCTGATTCTTTTAAAATGTTTACTAAAGAAAGTGAATAAATGTTTGCCAGTACTCCTAAAGAAAGTTGCATAAATGTTGGTAGGATCCCTATGCATTGGCTTTTGTTGTTTAATTACTTCTCTTAAATATTCTGACATGTTTGATGACGGAGCATTTACTTCAAATATGAAATATAGGATAAGAATCTTGCAAGGAACTTTCTTTAAAAAAACAATAATAATAAATAAGAAACGTGTTTTCCTTCTAGGGAAAAGCACAAATATCTAACAATATCTGAACATAACTTGCTGGTGGATCAATATATTTTATTAATATTTACCATTTAAGTTACCATCCACCATCTTTTTTGGAATGGAACCTCCTGCTCTCATTTCTCCTCTCCTCACCCCCACTGTTCACCGCACTTGACCCTCTTCTACCCTAACCACCATCTAATGCCACGTGTCGTACGGTAGACAGTAGAGTGAGGGGAAATGGGTGAGGCCCCTATTTTTCTTTCCCCCTGTATGAAAAAGACATTACTGGACTTGCACTTCTTTTTCCCTAGTACATATAGAACATAGTGTCTCACTGGAACCACGCTCTCTGTCTCTTGGGATGGAGGTATTATTTGTCTGTCTCACCTTCTCTAGATCCTAACGGTAGCTTTTTCTGTCGTTGGGATATACTGAGTATAATTGTTATTGTAGTACACTTCTTGTTCCCTGTCCATCAAAAAATGATGAGTATTGGATTAAAAATTTATATGCATGATAGTAATTTATACTAAACGAATGGTGGAACGATGAATATTGAGCTTAAAAAATTTGAAATGAATTAGTCAATGAAAATGTACACAACTTCCATTCTCTGATGAAAAAAAGGTAAGTCCGGAATTTAATCAATGTTAACTCCTATTCTTTTCTATTTTTCATGAAAAAAATTATGAATATTTAAGATGATTCCTTAAAAGAAAGTTAAATGGAATCCTTGATGTTTGAAGATCGAGAATTTTAGCAAAAAAAAAAAAAATTGACATATTTTTTTATTATGAGAATAAATCCTACTATTTCCGGTTCTGGTTCTGGGGTTTCCACGCTTGAAAAAAGAAACCTAAGGCGTATTGTCCAAATCATCGGCCCAGTATTAGATGTAGCCTTTCCGACCTAGACTTGTCAAGTCTATTTGTTTTCATTACAATTTATATTATAAATGCCTTAAATTTGTAAATGAAAACTTGGCAAATTAATTTATATGCTTGACTATGCTTCTCTGCAAGTCGCGTCAATAATTTGCCAGAGATTCTGCAGCTGTTAAGGGTCACGGTTTCATAGCAAGAGACATAACATTTGAGAATACGGCCGGACCAGAAAAACACCAAGCCGTCGCATTCCGATCAGACTCCGATCTCTCCGTGCTATACAGATGTGCGTTCAGAGGTTATCAAGACACTCTTTACGCACATTCTCTCCGTCAATTCTACAGAGAATGTATAATCACTGGTACTGTCGATTTTATATTCGGTGACGGTTCAGTCGTGTTCCAAAGCTGCCAAATCCGTGCCCGGAAAGGCCTTCCAAATCAAAAGAACACAATCACCGCCCAAGGCCGGAAAGACAGTGGCGAGTCGACCGGGTTCTCTATCCAATTCTCTAACATAACGGTCGAACCGGATGCTGTCGGTTCATCTACGGAGACGTACCTCGGGCGGCCGTGGAAGCCCTATTCTCGGACGGTGATCATGCAATCGTATATAAGTGATGCAATTAAACCTCGAGGATGGCTAGAATGGAATGGAGATTTTGGTCTTGATACGTTATATTATGGGGAATATTTGAATTTTGGACCGGGGGCTGGTTTGGGTGGAAGGGTGAATTGGACCGGTTTTCATGCTCTTAGTGACTCGACGGTTGCTAATACTTACACTGTGGCTCAGTTTATTGTTGGAAACTCATGGTTGCCATCGACCGGAGTCAAGTACACCGCCGGGCTCACGGTTTGAATGAACAAATGTCTGGTTTGTGATTTATTTTATTTGACAAATTAAATGGATGTTACATTGAATTAATAAGACAATGATATATGTATAAAAAATATAATTATTTTATACATATCATGGTCTTATTAATTCATTATTCAGTTCATAAAATAATTTTCTCATGCTTGTATATGTTTTTCCCTTGGGATGATGGATTCAGAATTCAGGTGATCATGTGGGTGATGTTTATTTGTGAATAACACTTGCTACAACTTCTATGCCTTGTATCACCTACCAGTTGTTTCAAATCCAATAACATTATTTGTTTGTCCTTAGGAGTTTAGGATTCTCGTATTTCTTCTAGAAAATCTCACAACTGTTCTAGAGCAAATAGAAAGTTATTCTTTAACAAGAAAGAATTCGGTTCAGATGTAACGTATTTGTTCTTAAGTTTTCGTAACTCAATCATAGATGATGGAATCATCAAAGATTTGACATTTTCGAACTCTATCTTAACTCACTACAAGCACGGGAAATAAAAAGAAGAAGAGAGAGTTCTAGTTTGTATCTGCTAAGGTCCACACTAGTGATGTCAAGCATACCTGACCCCTAAAAGAAAGTATAGTAAAGAAAAGATGAAGTAGTGTGGGACGAAATTAACAGACCTGACCCCTAATAGAAATTATAGTAAAGGAAAGATGAAATAGTGTGGGACGAATGAGATCTACGTATTAATTGGGACAGATAATGTTGGACACAATCAATCTTGTACCAAGACGCAGTCGTACACTGTGTGCATATGAAACAACAAAATAAATCAAACCCGGGGCGAGTCGAGGACTCTGTCTTTAAGACGTATTGCTCCGGTATACTGTGCCCAACCGGTATGAGCAATCGTCTCCCAGGATACAACGGGTACCTGTTCAGTTGAGCGGCACTGTTGAACTTGAACTCCTTCGAACGCTAGAGTGTCCTGACTTCTCCCGGACGATATGCAAGACTCACGTGCTATGAATGCCAAATGCTTTAATGCTTGAATTGTGTTGTAAGTGGTGTGTAAAGAGTGCACCCTTAGCCCTCTTTATATAGGAGAGTCGGAGGTACCGTAACCGTTGGATCAAAACCGAAGTTTAATTTAAGCCGTTGGATTAAAACCTCCTATCCAGATTAGGATGGTTTAATCTCAGCCTTTAGATCAAAGATAGATTAACAGGTTTAAACCTTGAGCGTTGGATGGAAACCATATTCGGTTAAGCGGTTAAGACAGTTTAAATCTCGGCCGTTAGATTCAAGCTGCTTTTCTCATTACCGTTAGATCATAACAGATGATCTTATCTGAAATGGAGGAGGATATAGTTTGATTCATTTTTGAATCAACCTGCCCAAACAGAACAAATCTGCCTGCTGTCAGACTTCGATCGATCACATCGATCGATCGAAGTGACATCGATCGATCGATGTGATCGACTGATGTCTGACTGAGCACTTCATTCGATCAACTTGATCGATCTAAGTGACATCGATCGATCGAAATGATCGATCGATGTCCTCTGATTGACTTAGATCGATCTGCCAAGAGATCGAAGGCCTCTGATCCACTTCGATCGATGACATCGATCGATCGATGTCATCGATCGATGTCCGTCAGATGTCTTTTACCGTCACATGGACACTTCCAACGTGGCATTCCTCCATACGGGTGACACCTCACCCATCCACAACATTTCCATCTACTTTGAGCATTAATTTCACATTCACACAATCTCAAAATTGAGTGATTCCACATCCTAACACTAACTACTCGTGACGTAGATAATTAAGGATTCATTAGTTTTTGATTTCATTATCGGAAACTCATTAAGCTCAAAGTACGTTGCTCAATCAAATTTAGCAACACTCATTAACGGGCCAAAGCCCAAATCTTCAATCTCCAACAACGGGCCAAAGCCCAACCTTAAATTCTCCAACAATCCCCCACATGAATGGAAATTAATGCAAACGCATATGCAGACTCTGAGGAGAAGTCAGACAAGAAAATATTGCATCAGAAGAGGTAACTTCTGGCTTTGAACCTTTCTTAGTGATATATCATCGGATCCAGTCGGCTAAGTAGTGACTTGATGTCTTGAACTAGTCAGCCTTTTTTGTGAACCAAGACAATGATACTCACACAATATTTCCTTTAACACTCTTTTGGTTCTCATGGTTGTGTTCGTTTTGGCCATGAACAACCTGGTTTCAGAAAATGTTTTAGAGAAATCTTGCCACCTAGACTTTCTCATAGAAGCGGCCACACTCCACACTTACATAGGTGATTCCTATCAAGAGTATTCTGCCATACTCCACTTGACGCATCAAGATATAGGACATCATTAAAAGCCTTAGCTTACCCTAAATTCTCTGCAGACAGCACTTTTATCAGACGGAATGAGCAAGTGCTAACTGAACCTTCATAACTTAGTTGTCCCATTGAACCAAGATTCTGGGATCTCCAGTCAACAAGGTTGGGTTACCATTACAAAGATTCATGCATTATGGGCTTAAGTCCCATTCCGCTTGTCAATCTTGACATCTGATCTCTAGGCAAGCTTTTGTAAGCGGATCCGCAAGATTCTCCATTGATTTCACATAATCAATGGAAATCACGCCATTAGAGATCAACTATTTAATGGTGTTATGTCTTCGACGTATATGTCGTGACTTACCATTATAGATGCTGCTTTGAGCACGTCCTATAGCTGACTGACTATCACAGTGTATGCCAATAGGAGCGATTGGCGTAGGCCAGCACGGAATATCTTCCAGGAAATTCCGAAGCCACTCAGCCTCTTCCCCAGCTTTGTCCAACGCTATGAATTCAGCTTCCATAGTGGACCTAGCTATGCATGTTTGTTTCGTGGATTTCCACGACACAGCAGCACCACCAACAGTGAACACATATCCACTGGTGGACTTTGAGTCCTTAATGTCTGATATCCAATTTGCATCGCAGTATCCTTCCAACACCGTTGGATATCTCGTGTAATGTAATCCATGATACATTGTGTATTTTAGATACCTCATCACTCTGTTAAGAGCTTTCCAATGATCATCACTTGGATTACTGGTAAACCTGCTCAACTTGTTTACTGAACAAGCTAAGTCTGGTCTTGTACAATTCGTTATGTACATCAGACTCCCGATTACCTGAGAGTATTTTAACTGGGCAACAGGCTCACCTCGATTTTTCCTTAAGTGCATACTTAAGTCGAGTGGGGTCTTTACCGGTTTCACATCATCCATATTGAACCGTTTCAGAACTGATTCAATATAGTGAGTTTGTGACAGTACGAGTCCCTCAGTCACCCTAGAAATCTTAATTCCTAGAATGACATTGGCAACTCCCATGTCCTTCATATCAAAGTTTCGTGTTAACATCTTCTTCGTACTTAAGATGATGTCACGAGTACTGCCCATGATAAGCATGTCGTCTACATAGAGACATACTATCACAAATGCATTCTGTGTGCTCTTAATGTACACACACTTGTCGCATTCATTGATCTTGAAGTCATTTGACATCATTACCTGATCAAACTTTAAATGCCATTGATTGGGTGCTTGTTTAAGTCCGTACAAGGACTTAACAAGTCTACACACTTTTCTTTCTTGTCCTGGAACAACAAACCCCTCGGGTTGTTCCATATAAATCTCTTCCTCTAACTCACCATTAAGAAAGGCAGTCTTTACATCCATTTGATGAATTTCCAAATCATAGACTGTAGCAATGGCTACTAGCATCCTTATAGAAGTGATCCTAGTCACTCGTGAGTAGGTGTTAAAGAAGTCAAAGCCTTCTTTCTGTCTATAGCCCTTGGCTACTAACCTGGCTTTATACTTCCCAATAGACCCATCCTCTTTAAGTTTCTTCTTAAAAACCCACTTACAACCAAGTGGTTTACTTCCAGGTGGAAGGTCAACCAACTCCCAAGTGTGGTTTTGAAGAATTGAGTCTATTTCACTATTAATTGCCTCTTTCCAGAATGGAGCTTCTGGAGTTGACATAGCCTCAGAAAAATTCCTTGGCTCATTTTCTACCATATAGGTTAGAAAATCTGGTCCAAAAGACGTCGGTATTTTGGCTCGTTTGCTTTGACGAGATTCCTCAATATCTTGAGGAATCGTCTCACGCACACGCTTACTTGTGCTTGCTTCTCCACTGTCTTTGTCTTTCTTCGGAAAGATATTTTCAAAGAACACTGCGTTCCTCGATTCCATGACAACATTCTCATGTATCTCAGGAACGTCTGATTTGTGCACTAAGAAACGATATGCACTACTGTTCGTTGCATAACCAACGAATATGCAATCAATCGTTTTTGGCCCAATTTTGACTTGTCTTGGTTTAGGTATTGCAACCTTCGCCAGACACCCCCACACTTTCAAGTATTTGTAACTAGGCTTATAGCCTTTCCACAATTCATATGGGGTCTTATCCGTCTTCTTGGACGGAATCCTGTTTAAAATGACGTTGGCTGAGAGGATTGCTTCCCCCCACAAGTTCTGAGGTAAACCCGAACTTATCAACATAGCATTCATCATCTCTTTTAGAGTACGGTTTTTGCGTTCAGCAATACCATTTGATTGAGGTGAATATGGCGCAGTTGTTTGATGAATAATGCCATGTTCTGAACAAAATTCATTAAACGGTGTATCATATTCGCCACCTCTATCACTACGAATTGTTTTAATTCGTTTGTTAAGTTGATTCTCAACTTCATTTTTATAATCCTTGAAAGCATCAAGGGCCTCATCTTTGCTACTTAGCAATTATACATAACAGTATCGTGTGCAATCGTCGATAAAAGTTACAAAATACTTTTTACCACCTCTTGTTTGCACAAACTTTAAGTCACACAAATCTGTGTGAATTAAATCCAACAATTCAGTGTTTCGTTCTGTTGAAAGAAAAGACGCTTTTGTTAATTTCGCTTCAACACATATTTGACATTTTTCTTTATTACTAAAGTCCAGCTTGGGCAACAAGTCAAGATTAATCATTCGTTGTATTGACTTATAATTTACATGTCCCAAACGAAAATGCCATAAACAAGAAGACTCAAGCATGTAAGCAGAAGAGGAAACAATTTTATTAGCCTCAATGGGCGCAACATTTTTGGGTACAATGGTCATAACATTCAACTTGAACATGTTATCCGAAAGATACCCTTTTCCCAAATACACCTCATTCTTAGAAAGTGTAAATTTGTTTGCCTCGAAAACAAGCTTGAACCCATGCGTGACTAGCAGCGTGCCAGAAACCAGATTCTTCCTTATGTCAGGAACATGCAGCACATTCTGCAGAGTCAACTCCCTTCCTGAGGTCAGTTTCAGGATTACCTTGCCCGATCCTTCGATCTTCGAGCTGTTGGAGTTTCCCATGAACAATTGCTCATTGTTTGTCGTGGGCACGTACTCTCTGAACATTGCCCTGTTCGCACACACATGTCGAGTGGCTCCTGTGTTCACCCACCATTCACGTGGGTTTCCCACTGCGTTGCACTCGGTCACCACCGCGCAAAGGTTCAAATCATCCATTGCGTCGACCAAATTTGCTTTCGCTTTATTCTGATTCTGATTCTTTTTGGGCTTCCTGCACTCACTGCTTCTATGCCCTGGTTTACCACAGTTATAACACTTACCTGTGAACTTCTTCGCAATTTCCTTGCCCTTGGAGTTCACACTCAAAGTGTTATGTTTCTTCTTGTTCTTTGCCTCAGCAACATGAGCTTTGGCTTGACTAGAAGACATGGATGGCTTTCTTTCGAAGCGACGGTTGTCCTCCTCAATGCGAAGACGGACTATCAAATCCTCCATCTTCATCTCCTTTCGCTTGTGTTTGAGATAGCTCTTGAATTCCCTCCACGAAGGAGGCAGCTTCTCAATCACAGCCGCAACTAGGAAAGATTCACTGAGCGTCATGCCATCCTCTTCCATTTCAGAAACCAACATCTGTATTTCTTCCACCTACGAAATTACAGTTTTGGAATCTAACATTTTATAGTCGAGAAATTTCCCAACTATCAACTTTTTAGTACCCGTATCTTCTGTGCGATACTTTTTATCTAAAGCCAACCACAAAGTTTTTGCAGTTTTAAATGTACAAAACACGCCATAGAGTGTATTATCTAGGCAACCAAGAATCAAATTCAAACAACAGAAGTTTGTATACGCCCAGGCCTCAGCACCCAAGGCGTTCTCCATATTCTGTTGTTGATCCTCCACAGGCTCAACCACGGATGGATCCTCGCTGAGCATTCTGTCCAACCCCAACGCCGTGAGGTAGAACAGCATCTTCTGCTGTCACCTCTTGAAAAAACTGCCGCAAACTTTTCCGGCTTCTCCACCTGAGCAGCAGTGACAGCCGGATTCATTTGAGGCCCTCCGGTTGGTGCCAACGGAACCGCATTGAATTGTGGTCTGGTAGCAGCATTGTTTGCCCCTTCTGGTGCGGACACGGAGTGAGCACCATTAAAGCCGTGAACAGAGTTTGAGCTCTCGTTCTCCATTCCTGTTCAGTTTGATCAAAACGTAAAGATCAGAACAGTCACAGGTTCAAGAATGAGTAGAAAGAGACTGCAAAACAGTACGAAACTGCCTTTGCGTAAATAAACAAAAAAGGTACATAATGTAATTGAATTGGAATACGTCTTAAGATTGTTGGACACAATCAATCCTGTACCAAGACGCAGTCGTACACTGTGTGCATATGAAACAACAAAATAAATCAAACCCGGGGCGAGTCGAGGACTCTGTCCTTAAGACGTATTGCTCCGGTATACTGTGCCCAACCGGTATGAGCAATCGTCTCCCAGGATACAACGGGTACCTGTTCAGTTGAGCGGCACTGCTGAACTTGAACTCCTTCGAACGCTAGAGTGTCCTGACTTCTCCCGGACGATATGCAAGACTCACGTGCTATGAATGCCAAATGTTTTAATGCTTGAATTGTGTTGTAAGTGGTGTGTAAAGAGTGCACCCTTAGCCCTCTTTATATAGGGGAGTCGGAGGTACCGTAACCGTTGGATCAAAACCGAAGTTTAATTTAAGCCGTTGGATTAAAACCTCCTATCCAGATTAGGATGGTTTAATCTCAGCTTTTAGATCAAAGATAGATTAACAGGTTTAAACCTGGAGCGTTGGATGGAAACCATATTCGGTTAAGCGGTTAAGACAGTTTAAATCTCGGCCGTTAGATTCAAGCTGCTTTTCTCATTACCGTTAGATCATAACAGATGATCTTATCTGAAATGGAGGAGGATATAGTTTGATTCATTTTTGAATCAACCTGCCCAAACAGAACAAATCTGCCTGCTGTCAGACTTCGATCGATCACATCGATCGATCGAAGTGACATCGATCGATCGATGTGATCGACTGATGTCTGACTGAGCACTTCATTCGATCAACTTGATCGATCTAAGTGACATCGATCGATCGAAGTGATCGATCGATGTCCTCTGATTGACTTAGATCGATCTGCCAAGAGATCGAAGGCCTCTGATCCACTTCGATCGATGACATCGATCGATCGATGTCATCGATCGATGTCCGTCAGATGCCTTTTACCGCCACATGGACACTTCCAACGTGGCATTCCTCCATACGGGTGACACCTCACCCATCCACAACATTTCCATCTACTTTGAGCATTAATTTCACATTCACACAATCTCAAAATTGAGTGATTTTACATCCTAACATTAACTACTCGTGACGTAGATAATTAAGGATTCATTAGTTTTCGATTTCATTATCGGAAACTCACTAAGCTCAAAGTACGTTGCTCAATCAAATTTAGCAACACTCATTAACGGGCCAAAGCCCAAATCTTCAATCTCCAACAACGGGCCAAAGCCCAACCTTAAATTCTCCAACAGATAAGACCTGTTGTCTAATACTTTCGCTTCAGCTAAAGGTGTCGACCAGTCGATCTTTCAGTTGATCTTCTATAACGTAACCAGAACTCTGCCTTTTTTTCTTTACAATAGTTCAAATTTTTTTTAAAAGATGAACATCGGACATACACGTAAGAGTGTAGAAATATAACATGATTGGCTTTGTCATTTCACTTGGTTCTGTTTGTTGGTCTAACTCATTTTCATCCAACATTCTGAAAATAACAAGAAATGAGTCACAAATCCACAGTAAAAAAAAAAATAGCAAAACTTTGTATCACTCATTGTACTTTTTCACGTATTTGCATTTACAATTAAATTGGATGCATTACTTATATTGTGAAGTAGCAGTTGATCGACACAGCTTGAAGCATCATTATGGGTCATCGGAAAACAACTTCTGTGTGTTTCTAATATATGAGTATGGTTGTGTACCCCGCTATAGGCAGGAGGTTCTAAGGTAATGGGGTAATGTTGTTGTATTTATAATTAATTTACTTACCTGGATTGATCCCATCAATATTGATATCACCAATATGAAAACCTTTAGGCTTGTTACTTATGAACTTGTTCAGAAATACCTGATAAAATTGAACACCGAAGTCAAAACATCAAGAACAACGGTTTGATCAATTGAAACAAACAAACATCTTGTGAATTTAATCAAATCAAAGACAAGTTTGAAGCATTAAGCAGAAGAAAAACTGAGAGAGAGGAGAGAAATTTTTGTAACTGCCACTCAAAATATCTCCATCACTTATTCGTTTGGGTACATCAAAGTGCCCGTATATATGGCTGCTAATGTTAACTCAAGAAGGAAGAAGAAAGGCAAAATTACAAGAAAGCCCTTATTTCTAACTACCACCTGTTTATTTACAAAGGGCATAACAGTCATTTCACACTTTATTTAAAACTGCCGCCAACTGTCCAAACGCATCTTTCTTCTTAAGCTTGCCTACCCTTCCTGCTCTAGACATTACGTCTTGAAGCAATTCTCTTCCTCCATTCAAGAACACATTCATTCACTCATCAATTGTTGTCCTCGTGCTCTCAATTAGTTTAATTCACCCTTCTCTTCTTCACAGTGGTTTGCTTTCACATATGTCACTTGATGGTAAAGTTTGTTGATAAGTATTTGACTAAATAGAATCGTCCACTTCCTATAGAACTTATCACTAAAATACTCATAGACGAGGATAAGGCTAAATAGAGCGAAAAGGATTTTCGATGTGATGGAAAATGAAAACTGGTAAGCACTGCCCCTGGTCGCCGTTATACACTGGAAATCAGAGCTTCAAAGGCTGATGATGGCATTGAGAAGCAGGGTTCTTGATGGTGTGATTGAAGACAATGGTTTTTTTTTATTTGCTTTAATAGCTTTCAGACAATAACATAATGTCTGTTTAATTTATTAAACCATAGCTTGCTAAATATCGAGGCACTCGTTGCTTATCAAACTATAGCCCCTAACTCTTGTTCCTTCAAATTATGACTTAAAATAACAGTATTGTGTTTGTGTTTTTTTTCTGTATACAAACAAAATATATATATATATATATATATATATATATATATATATATATATATATATATCTGTGTGTGTACAGACATATATATATTTGGTGATTGTTGTTATTGTTATTGTTTCCGTTTTGATATAATAGAATGAAATACCAAATGATAGATTCTTGAACAATTATTACAAAACTCTACACATTGACATAAATATGATAATGAGTCGTTGTATAACAATTGTCTAATAGGATATAGTCTCATAGAATGAAACGCCCAACAAAGGTCTGTGAGCAATCATTACTAAAGAATATTTATGTATTTGACTTTCTTAATAATTCCTTCTTGAAGATGGCCTATGTTATGGATCCGATGGACTTACGAACAAGCAGCCCAATGGACTCGTAGCCAAGCAGCAAGCAGGCAATAGATAGGCCTGATACAAGTGAAAACTCAATTAATTGCTGCTGCACGTGGGATTATTTCTTTGTTGACTTGGTCTTTGTTTTACTTTTTCAAGTTAATTAGTTGTGTGAGAGTAAAGGGGATCGTGGGTTATGCCTGGTATCCCATGTTTGCATGTTTTCCAATTTAGTAGGATGGTAGTATAGTGGAGTAGTTTCGTTGTACCCTTTATGAGGGATTTGTTTTGTTTGGAATGGATCATTGAGAAAATTGCCCAATTCTCCTCTCATAATTTCTTCCCCGCTTCTTTAGACTGATCTAACCACATCAGTGGTATCAGAGCGGTGTTGATCTCCATGGAAACCCGAAAGAAAACTACTGAGCAGTTCCAGCAAGAAACACAAGATACCCTCACCAAATTCAATGCTATGTTTGAGAAACTCATGGGTGACATACAGACCCTTCAGGCAACGGTGGGCACAAAGCAAGATAAAGGCACCCTAGGTCCTTCTAGTTTTGGGGTGGCAATGTCAACACAGGCCAACCCTACCTGAAACTTCACTTTCCTCGATTTAGTGGAGATGATCCAACAGCTTGGCTCTACCAGGCTGAGCAGTACTTTGATTTCCAAAAGGTTCCGGAAGCAGATCATGCCCATTTAGCCTCACTCCATCTGGACGGAATTGCCCTGCAATGGCACAAGTGGTACACCAAGACTCGCGGGCCGCTATCCTGGACAGAGTTTACTACGGCTCTGCTCCAACGTTTTGGTCCCACAGATTTTGAAGACCCGTCGGAAGCTCTTTCTAGACTCAACCAAACCACTACGGTTGCGGCGTATGTAGAAGCCTTTGAGCGCCTTTCTCATCGAGTAGATGGTTTGCCAGATGTTTTTCTCCTGGGATGTTTTATTGGTGGGTTAAAGGACGAGATTCGTCTTGAGGTTAAGATTAAGAAGCCGCGCAACTTATCAGAGGCTATTGGCATCGCTCGGCTGGTGGAAGATAAGATAACTTTGCAGCGAAAGGGAATGCCTTACTCAAAAAACTTGGGATCCACTTCTTATTCCAGGCCATCCACTTCTGCCGGGTTACTGGGCCCGGGCCCCACGACTAAGTTAGCTCTTCCAGCGCCTAACCCGGTCCGTCGGATCACGAATCAAGAAGCCAGAGAGCGACGCGAAAAGGGCCTTTGCTATTATTGTGATGAGCGGTTTGCACCCGGCCATAAGTGTAGCAAGCCTCAGCTTTTTATGATTGAAGATGTCTCTGATGATGCGGAAGAAACAACGAAAACCGAAAATGTGGTGGAAGATCCTCCGGCTGAAATCTCCCTCCATGCTATTACTGGCGCAACAACCCCTCAAACGTTGCGGCTACCCGGCCAGATAAACAACAAGGATGTGGTGGTTTTAGTCGATGGCGGAAGCACACATAATTTTATTGACCAGGCGCTCGTGGACCGTTTTGGCTTGACAGTAGAGAAAGATACTCCATTCAAGGTGGTGGTTGCTAACCGTGAGCATGTCTCGTGTGCGGGCCGTGTACGGGGTTTAACTATCACAATACAAGGGTACCTTCTTTCCACCGATTTTTTTGTCTTACCGGTATCGGCCTGCCCGGTGGTCTTAGGAGTACAATGGCTTAAGACATTAGGACCAGTCGAGGTTGACTATGAAAAGCTGACCCTTGGGTTTCATCTAGCTGGTTCTTTCCATAAACTTCAAGGGCTCCGAAGTTCTGAGTTGGCAGCATTAAAACCCCATGAAGCCATGGCCATTCATGGGCCAGTCCTATTTTTGCAGATTAGTTTGCTTTCTTGTGTACACAGCCCGAAATCCAGCCCTTGCGCTGAGATACGCCAGGTCCTAGACCAATTTGCCAAAGTTTTTCTGGAACCCACCTCTCTACCACCAAGGCGTTCTCAAGATCTATCTATACCTCTGCTTCCCGGTGTTGAACCAGTCAGCACCCGACCGTACCGTCAACCTTATTTACAAAAGTCAGAAATTGAGAGGCAAGTCCGAGAGCTGCTCCAGCAGGGGTTGATCCGCCCTAGCCACAGCCCGTTCTCTTCCCCGGTGTTGCTTGTTAAAAAAACCGATGGTTCGTGGCGGTTCTGTATTGACTATCGATCTCTCAACGACATTACCGTGAAAGATAAGTACCCTATACCAGTAATCGATGAGCTATTGGATGAGCTCCACGGTTCCCGTATTTATTCCAAGCTTGATTTACGCTCCGGGTATCATCAGATACGAGTTCGCGCTGAGGACATTCACAAGACGGCTTTTCGCACCCATGACGGTCACTATGAATTTGTAGTTATGCCGTTCGGGCTTACTAATGCTCCTGCGACATTCCAGT
This sequence comes from Eustoma russellianum, assembly GCA_036186865.1. Lineage (NCBI taxonomy): Eukaryota > Viridiplantae > Streptophyta > Magnoliopsida > Gentianales > Gentianaceae > Eustoma > Eustoma russellianum. The sequence goes on from AP025057.1 coordinate 29,689,991, forward strand.
GTTTGATGAATGATTTGTTTCGACCCTTTCTCCGTAAGTTTATATTGGTTTTCTTCGATGATATTTTGATTTATTCAAAATCTCTTGCTGAGCATATAGAACATTTACGTCTTGTGTTGGGAATTTTGGAGACCAACAGCTTGTACGCAAAAGAGACCAAATGTTGTTTTGGAGTCACACAGGTTCATTATTTAGGCCATCTTATTTCCTTCGATGGGGTAGCAGTGGAGCCAGCCAAGGTTCAGTCCGTACTCTCTTGGCCCACTCCTAGTAACGCTAAGGGAGTTCGTGGTTTTTTGGGTTTGGCGGGATATTACCGGAAGTTCATTAAGGGGTTTGGAAGTATTGCGGCTCCATTGCATAAATTGGTGGGTAAGGGACCTTTTAAGTGGTCCAAGGAAGCGGAGTCCGCCTTCAAAACATTGAAGGTTGCACTAACTACCACCCCTACCTTGGGACTCCCAGATTGGTCTCAACCCTTTACCATTGAGTGTGATGCAAGCGGGGTGGGGATTGGCGCTGTTTTGACTCAACATGGCAAGCCCTTGGCTTATTACAGCGCCCCATTAAAAGGCACGATGCTTTCGTGGTCCACTTATGAGAAAGAGATGTTAGCGGTGGTCAAGGCTGTACGAAAATGGCGCCACTACCTGTTGGGTCGACCTTTTGTGGTTAAAACGGATCATATGAGCTTAAAATATCTCCTTGAGCAACGTATTTCTACTCCGGCTCAGGCTCGATGGCTGCCGAAACTGTTGGGGTTTGATTATACAATTGAGTATAAGAAGGGGGTGTCTAACCGTGGCACCGATGCTCTTTCCAGATTACCCGAATATCATTTTATGGCGGTATCGCATCCGTGTTCCACCATTTGGCAGGATATACAACAAGAGGTAAAATCTGACCCTTACTATACTACCTTGTCACCGGATTCGCAACATATGGGGCATCATACGTTAGTTTTGCGTGATGGTATTTGGTTTCGGGATGGTGCTATTGTCTTAAGTCCTTCCTCACCTTTATTGGAGATTGTTCTTAATCTTTGCCATACATCTCCAGAAGGTGGTCATTTTGGGTTCCATAAGACTTTGAACAAGGTTAAACAAACATTTTGGTGGGTTGGGCTCAAGGAACGTGTTAAGTTTTTTATCAAAAGGTGTCAAATTTGCCAACGTTTTAAATCGGATAGCATGTTACCGTCGGGGCTGTTGCAACCTCTTCCGATTCCAGAACGGATTTGGGAAGATATAAGTATGGATTTTGTTGAGGGGCTCCCCAACTCAAAGGGGTTTACTGTGATCATGGTGGTAGTCGATAGACTCTCAAAATATGCTCATTTCATTCCTATGAAACACCCATTTACCGCTGCTACCGTAGCCAAAGAATTTGTAGTGCACATAGTCAAGCTTCATGGTATGCCTACAACAGTGGTTAGTGATCGTGATAAGGTATTCACTAGCTCTTTTTGGCAATCTTTATTCAAGTTACAGGGGACTAATCTTTGCATGAGTTCCAGCTACCACCCACAAACGGATGGGCAAACCGAGGTGGTCAATCGAACAATGGAGCAGTATTTAAGATGTTTTGTTGGGGATCAGCCAAAAAAGTGGGTGGACTGGCTTCCGTGGGCTGAATATAGTTATAATACATCCGTTCATACGTCCACTAAGATGATTCCGTTTCAAGTGGTCTATGGTCGCCCACCTCCAAAACTGATTCCGTATGTTCCGGGTACCACAAATGTTCAGGCTGTTGATGATTATTTACGTGATCGTGAGGAGCTCCTTCGCCAACTTCGGGCCAATTTGGTTATCGCCCAGAACAGAATGAAGATTCAAGCAGATCAGAAGCGTCGAGAGGTTGAGTTCCAGGAAGGGGATCTTGTCTATGTGAAGCTTCAACCGTATCGGCAAGTTACGGTTGCCAATCGGTTGTCTCATAAGCTTTCTCCAAAGTTTTTTGGGCCCTACAAAATTTTAAAACGAGTTGGCCAAGTTGCTTATCAACTTCAGTTGCCGCCGGGATCGCTAATCCATGATGTGTTCCATGTCAGCCTCTTGCGAAGATGTGTAGGGGAAGTCACAAAACCAAGTTCAATTGCTTTGCAAGATCCAGTTCTCACTCCTCCGTCAGGCCAACCGGAATGTGTTCTTGATGAGCGGGTGATCCAAAAAGGGAAATATCGTCCACGAACGGAGATACTTGTTAAATGGGTGGGACGCGATAAAGACGATGCTACGTGGGAGACAAAGTGGAGGTTCGCCAAGGCCTATCCGGACTTCCACCTTGAGGACAAGGTGGGTTCAAGCGGGGTGGATTGTTATGGATCCGATGGACTTACGAACAAGCAGCCCAATGGACTCGTAGCCAAGCAGCAAGCAGGCAATAGATAGGCCTGATACAAGTGAAAACTCAATTAATTGCTGCTGCACGTGGGATTATTTCTTTGTTGACTTGGTCTTTGTTTTACTTTTTCAAGTTAATTAGTTGTGTGAGAGTAAAGGGGATCGTGGGTTATGCCTGGTATCCCATGTTTGCATGTTTTCCAATTTAGTAGGATGGTAGTATAGTGGAGTAGTTTCGTTGTACCCTTTATGAGGGATTTGTTTTGTTTGGAATGGATCATTGAGAAAATTGCCCAATTCTCCTCTCATAATTTCTTCCCCGCTTCTTTAGACTGATCTAACCACATCAGCCTATTATATATCTAAGAAAATGGGGCAGATATCCTACCGATTTAATGATTTAGTGCATCATAATTATCTATTTATAATTTGTAGATCTAAATGACTCTTGGATAATTTGAAAAATTTTAGACATCTTATAGTAAAAAGTTATTATTCGATATATGCCTTGAAGACTGTAGCGGTCCTTTTCTAATATCATTTGCAGCTTGGGCATAGAATTTTCTAACTCACTACATGAAGAGGTGGCAAACAGTTCGTGTTTCGTGTTTCATGTTTTCAGGTTTCGCGTAACAAAGTACTAGACTCATACCTGACCCGTTTTCTTCACGTGTACGAAAGTAGATATCCAAACATGTACATGTCAGGTTTCGTGTCGTGTATCAAGTATACCCACAAACTTGGCAAGTACAAATATTTAAGGTCGTACACGGGTCATTTCGTATATTTTCAGATATTTTCAGGTTTCGTGTATTTTTCATGTTTCATGTATTTAAACCGACTACTGTTACAATGTATTATTGAAACAACAATAGGTCCAGAACCAATGGTCTATGTGTAGGGACGAACGGGCGGGCAAAGTGAGAAGAGTGATTGAAAAGAAAAGAAATGGAGAATAAATGGTTATACGGTAGGGACGGTGTAGCAGCAGGGGACAATTGCAGAGGCTAAGAAGGAAGGAAAAGGGATGGGTGAGTGAAAAGAGGAGAAATAGAGAATGAATAGTTATGGGGGTAAAGACAGCGGGGGGCAATTGCATAGGGTAAGAAAGAAGCGGTTAGGTTTTTAGGTTTTGAAATTTTCTTTTTTTTACTTTAATAATTTATAATTTATATTTAAATTATATTTAAAAAAATCAGGTATGGCGGGTATAAATGTATAACCCGCGGGTGGACCTGGACACCACCCACTCTTAGCGTGTAAGTTTCAGGTCTTACCCAATTTGTACACGAAACCTGCTAAGGCTATACACATACCCGGGAGGAGCGTATCAGCTTCGAGTCGTATTTTCATGTCGTGTCTAAAATTGTCACTCCTAACTAGATGTTTTCTTCTAGCAAAATGAATGACATCATGAAACTTATACTACAAATTTAGAAAGAATTTAGTAGACAATCTAAATTTGATTGAATATACAAGCACGGTTTTGTACTTAATCAACTTTAAGATGTGGGACCTTGTGAATCCAAATTGTCACAACAACTACACGTACTCAGTATATTTCAACGACAACAAAAGCTATCGCTAGAGTATAGGAAGAGTGAAAGTCAGATAAACAATACATCCATCTCAAAAGATAGAGAGTTTGCTTTTACCAAGACTCACAGCTCTATATGTACCTGTATGGATGACAGACTAATAGGAATATGATGTGCTAGTGTATTAGTGAAAGAATTTAGTAAATACTAATTGAAAGCTTCCGATATTAAATGCACAAATAATGAGAGACAAACACAAACACAAAAAAGTGCAGAGTCAATCTAAGGTGGGGTGCGACAAATATGATGAAATTTATGGGTAGTTATACTAGTCCCTGTCACACAGTGTATCTCGTTTAAATTTTTGCGTAGCAATATTAAAAAAATGGAGCGTTTACGGTGTACTAAGCTCCCGTGTTTACGAAATATCTGGAGAGGGGCCGGATCGCTTCGCGATCTGATGTATGCAGTCTTATCCTACACTTTGTGCAAGAGGCTGTTTCTGCGTCTCGAACCCGTGAACTCAAGATCACAAAACAACAACCTTATCAGTTGATAAGGTCTGTCTTTTATGGGTCACGATACACATTATATCAAATTTGTGACAAACATAACGACAAAACAAAAATCCGAAAGGAAAAAAAACAAACAGAAGGAGGCCCTGCCAAGTCAGGTGATCTCATGTTTACTAAAAGAGGAATGTACGGAAGAGAAAAGTGGACAAATGAAAAGAAAACAATGCATTGCGGCAAAAGCGGTCTCATAAAAAGCAACCATTCTTTTTGGTCCAAAATCCTTCAACTGAGTGGATACCTTATGCTTAACTTTCCTAAAATTTCTCTATTCCATACCATCAATCACATCTCATTTGAAAAAATTCCACGATCCATGAAAACAGACAGCAAAACAAACCAAAATAAAAGAAAAAACCACCAAAAGAGGCCAATTACAGACAAGTTTTACTAGAAGACATCTTATTACCACCTCTGCCTTGGCTAATCATCCAAGGCAGAGAGCCTCTGCCTCCAAAAAAAGAAAAAGAACAAACAAACACTGGTTTCCAATCAGGGCAATGGCATTTCAAGATTTCGATCTCATACAAGAACGCCGAAGAAATGTGAGGGCACAACAGATTAAAAAGAGGATCACAATTGCTGTTGTTTCATTCATTGTGATCCTCCTTTTAGCAGCTGCAGCCGTTTGTGCAGTTGTATATAAAAACCACCTCGATGAGAAAAACACCGCCACCCAGAGGGAAAACAAAACCCCACCCAGCCCGGCGAGAAAAGCCTCGCCAGAGAAGCATCCGCCGCCAAAGACTGTTCCAGAGGAAAAGGAGGCTCCGGCAGCACCTGCCCCAAAGGCGAAAGAGGCCTCGGCGCCCGCTCCTCAGATAGTCCAGACACCGGAGCCGGCGCCGGCGCCTCTGGGTGATAATGTAGTTAAAGTTTTATGTGCTTTAACTGATTATCAAGACGTATGTGCGACAAGCCTTTCAAAAGCATTGACTGCCAATGGTGCGTCGTCAGGGCCTAAAGAATTGGTCAAGGCTTCCATTAATGCAACCAATGATGGTCTAGATAAGGCTTTATCCGCCATCAATGAAATCAAAATCGAAGATTCATTTAAGAAGGCTGCATTAAATGATTGCATGACTCTCTTAAATGATGCTAAAGACGAACTAAACATTTCGGTTTCCAACATTGATGGAAAGGATTTAGAGAAGCTAAAGCCTGAATTGAATAATTGGTTAAGTGCTGTTATATCTTACCAACAAACATGCATTGATGGAATCCCCGATGGGGAGGAAAAGAGCAAAGTAGAGAAGTCTTTGGAGATTGTGAAGCAACTTACAAGTAATTCTCTTGCTATGGCTTCTCAAGCTTCTTCTGCGCTTGGATCAGCCAGCTTCCAAAGACGGCTTTTGGCTAAACGGTCACTGTTGAATCCTTCCATCGAAGGTGGTTTTCTGACGTGGATGGAACTGGAGCGTGGGAGAGTCTTGAAGGCGGCGGAGGCTCCCACACAGAATCCAAATGCCACTGTGGCTAAAGATGGCTCTGGAAATTTTACCACCATTTCTGACGCCTTAGCAGCAATTCCTCAAAGCTACCAAGGAAGGTATGCATATAGGTTTTTTGTCCCCACCCGCGGGCCCCCGCCCCCCGCCCCCCTAAAAATACGTCAACATTGGATATTTGGATTTTGTTAATGTGCATGATCTAATAGTCCACATGTTGACATAATAATTCAGTTGATGGTACTTGAGAAATGTCCATTTATATAACCGATATGCACGTATGATCTTTTGTTCCATGTAAATAATTCATTCTAGAATTGGCATTTGTCCTAGATCATTGTGGTTCAGATAAATCAATCATACGCAGTATATCCCAACGACAACAAAAGATATCGCTAGGGTCTGAGGAGGGTGAGGAGCAGGCAAACAATACCTCTATCTCAATGGATAGAGAGTTTGTTTCCAGTGAGACCTCGCCTCTATATGTACCTGCATAAATGACACAAAAATAGTGATATGATGTGCTAGTGTGCTAGTGAGGGAATTCAGTAAACACAAATAGGAATCTCTCGATATTAAAATACTCATAAACGTGTATATGCACATATAATGCAAGACAAAGACGTGTATATGCACATATAAAGTCAAATTAAAGCGTAGATAGTATTTAAGACCCTAAATATACTCTAAGGTGCCCATATATCCTGTCTAAACTTCGTTAACCTTCTGTCTTCATGAACTCCTATCCTGGCTTGTGGCAGCCAAGCGTTCATATCAACGTTGTTTTTTGATCCTTCGATATCGGTGGTTGAGATCTATCTTAAATTAGTAATGGGTGAAGTTTAGGAAATATATGCATCCATGGCTCCCTCCTATGTGAACTATCTATTCAAAAACTATAGTTCATCATAGACTATGGTAGTTCAGGACTACCTTAGAATTTCTCGTGATTCACATTTGAAGTTATAAAGCCCAAGTATGAAGGTTCAAGAGGCAGTATGACTTAACAGCAATAAAACGATGGCAAAAAGCTCCGACGCATTATCCTTCTTCTAGCAAAGATCAAGACAATGGTTTAATGTTCTTGTAATTCGCAGGTACTACATTTTTGTGAAGGAAGGGACCTATGATGAGAATGTGGTTGTTACTACCCGGATGGTAAACGTAACCATGTATGGTGTGGGATCCCAAAAGAGTGTTGTCACGGGCAGCAAAAATTATGTGGATGGAGTGCCTACCTACCGGACTGCAACCTTTGGTAAGTTCATGCTAGCAAGAGTAAGAGATTAACTGCTTCTTAACTGTTCACTTCATGGCCATAATGAGTATTTTAATTGAAAAGGAACAAGCATGTGATACTTGTGTTGTCTGCAACTTGACCAGAATAGAAGAACTGAAGCATCCTAAATGTTATTTGTCACGTAAATTAATACTTTTCTGGTTACATCTTGTAGTGGTTGAAGGAGATGGATTCATGGCTCAATCATTAGGATTCAGAAACACAGCAGGTCCGGGGAAAAATCAAGCAGTGGCATTAAGAGTTAGATCAGACCGCTCAGTTTTCTTGAACTGTCGAATGGAAGGCTACCAAGCCACCCTTTATGTTCAAGCCCACAGACAATATTATCGCAGTTGTTACATCACTGGAACTGTCGATTTCATCTTTGGCGACGCAGCTGCTGTGTTCCAAAACTGCGAAATGTATATCAGAAAGCCACAAGACAATCAACAAAATACAGTCACTGCCCAGACCAGGATTGACAAGCGCGAATCCACAGGGATCGTGTTACAAAACTGTCACATACTAGCTGATGAGAATTTCGAGTCAGAAAAGTTGAAGTTCAAGAGTTATTTAGGAAGGCCCTCGAAGGAGTATTCAAGAACTATAGTGATGGAAACTGAAATCGGAGATTTGATTGATCCGGAAGGGTGGGTAGCATGGAATCAATCAGATTTTGGAACTAAGACTTGTCATTACGGGGAATACAATAATAAAGGACCTGGAGCTCAAGTCACTGGTAGAGTTAAATGGCCAGGGTATCAGTTGATCTGTAAAGAGGAAGCCATGAATTTTACCGTTGGACCTTTCTTGCAAGCTGATAGTTGGCTTCAGGATGGAGATATTCCTGTTCATTTTGGATTATTCAACTGATTGTTTTTCTTTTCCTTCCATTGGAGAGCTTGATGATGAGGAAATTGTTCAATACTTTCACCGCAGGATTTGAAAATTTTGTCTTGCTGAAAACGCACATGTGCGTATTACACATCATTGTTTGTAGACTCTTAAAGAAATAACACGAAACCAATGTATTTCATATGCGACTTGTTTAACTTAATCTCAAAGAGATGGATACATAAAGCAAAATGACTCACTAAATTGGCTGTGTGAAGTAGCAGTTCATCGACACAGCTTGATGCAATTTTCATTATAGTTCATCGGAAAACCACCTCTGTGTGTTTCTAACAAATGGGTATGGTTGCGTAAATCCGATTTCTCAATACCTGCCATAGGCGGGAGCCTCTAAAGCAATGGAGTAATATTGTTGTTATTGAAGTTATATGACTATGGCTGCCATTTGCCCAAATCGATAATGCGTTTGAGGAGAATCAAAACTGTCTTGGATCACTCAGTTTCTAATGTTCCATGTTTCAACTATGAGTCTCTTGTATAAACCAAAAGCATTACAGCTATTGAAATGTTAACAGTAACCTTAGTTTGGAATGTGGTTGAGTACAAACACTTGGTAACAAGATTTTACAGGCTAACGCGAGAAGAAACGTGCTCAAGAATGGTGTAACATGAAATTTAGGCATTAGGAGAGCATTCAGGAGTCAGAATGCTATCCCTCTGCTAGCCCAGAGTTTTAGTATACTCGCGTTCTAAGGGAATTTTTCCCCTCAGGTGCCTAAATGGAGAGGGGCAAGGTTGTCTTTTTCTCTCTCCCCCTTCCCATTCAGTCCAGTGAAGGACCTGAATAGAAGGAAAAGTAACTCACAAGTATCATTCTACGTCGAATCACATCTCTTCAGTGTGAGTGTTAAAAGAAGAAAATTTTAACAAAAGCACATAAAGTCTCACATTTTTATGTATTTCTTAGACATTACAATCAGAAACTAGTTTAGGCCTTTCATGTTATTGCAATGAAAAACTTAGCCTGCGATTGAAAGTTTTGAGACATCACACCTCCTTCATTGAACCTATTTATAGCGATAACAGTAACAACAATAAGCATGTAAGAAGAAAATAACTAATTTATGATACAAGATCAGTCTTGAGACGAACACACAGTACCATAATCTTTTCATTTGCATGTTTGATGTATCTATAAATGTATTCTAGCTTGCAATGGAAGTATAAACACATGTCACCTTGTGCTAAATATTTGCATAGATATACAAGAACACCTATGTCCTCATAGACATGATGAAGACTACAAGACACAAAATGATGAAATTAGTTAATGACCCACATGAGTATTACAATTTATGGTGAAACATCGTATAGAAATAGGATCGTGAATGACATAGATCAATTTACCAGAGCCCCGGAAGGAAAGTGACGCCAGTAGAAGGTAGCCATGACGGCCCGCTGATGAAGCCACTGACGGTGTATCTGGCAGCTTCATCTCTCCTCAATACATGAAAACCTGGCCACTTGACTCTCCCGGAAGTGAAAGCCCTCGAACCCCAATTCCCATATTCAGCAAAATAAAGCGACCTAAGCGAGTAGCTTGGATTCACCGGCCACTCAACCCAACCCCTCGGAGAAATAGCGTCATCAATTTCCGATTGCATCACAACAGCTCTAGAGTACTTCTTCCACGGTCTCCCCATATACGAACTAAACAAATTCTTAACAGGGTAAAAATCCTGTCCGGCGGTGATCTTACAGTTGTGCAAAGAAAACCCAGTGTTTTGCCCAGGATCTGTTCGACCATTTGCCAGAATGACATTGTAAGCACCTTTGCCGATTGGTCGACGGAGAACTAGGACACAGTTTTGGAAAACGGCGGCGGCATTGCCGAAGATGAAATCGACGGTGCCGTAGATATCGCATTCGCGGTAGAATTGACGGAGGGAGTGGGCGTAGAGAGTGTCTTGGTAGCCTATGATTGCGCATCTGTAGAAAACAGCATGGTCTGAAGCCACCATTAGAGCTATGGCTTGATCTCCATATGGGCCTGCTGTGTTCTGGAAACCAATGTCTTTGGCTATGAAGCCGTTCCCAGTAACCGCTGACATACATCACAGGAAACATCATCAAGAAATATCAGAATTTAGAGTCCATGACAGAAAGTTCCTATGATGAAAAAGAATATAAAACGTTCCCTTTCTAATCGAATTTTAGATAAACAGTTTCTTGATTTCTTGAGTTCTTGAACCCGTTAATAGTGAAATTTGAAATTTTTTTAAAATGCCATTCAGTTACATATTACCTATTGCTTCTGAGAAACCCGAACGAATAAAGAACTAATAAAATGTATAAAATATACGTAGCTTCAAGAATTAGTGTCACCGTGCACTCATCTTATTTGACGTTTTGCTTTAGATGATTGTATCTGATTACACCATTAATTGCTCATGGTCACTACATGTACAACCTAAAACAACAACAACACATACCTAGTATATTCCAACACATACCTAGTATATTCCAACGACAGCAAAAGCTATCGCTAGAGTCTGGAGAGGGTGAGGGACGGGCAAACAATACCTCCATCGCAAAGGATAGAGAGTTTGTAGCCAGTATATACCAACGACAGCAAAAGCTATCGTTAAGGTCTGGGAAGGTGAGAGGCAGGCAAACAATACTTCCATCTCAAAGAATAGAGAGTTTGCTTGCAGTGAGACTCCAGCTCTATATGTACCAGGGATATAGTCTGCTAGTGTGTTCAAAGATGAAAAAGTTGATGAATTTAGTGTTAAAGAATTTTGAATTCAATACAGGAGTACAGATGTTATTTCTAACATGTATCAATGACTATGAACCAGAATGCATGAATAATAATGAAGAAAAAGGGGCATGTTAGAAAAAGGGACAAATATAGGTAGTAAAATGACCAACACTAAGATAAGGTCATATGATGTAGAAATATGAATCTGTATACATAGAACTTACTGAATGTTGCAGTGTCTTCTAGAGAAGAGCCTTGAGCAACATTGTGTCCCCCAGCAATAATAGTATTGTATTTGCCATCTCCAATCAGGGTGATCCCATCTCTATTCCAATGAATTCTCTCCTTATACACTCCTGATTTCACATATATCACAAATCTATTTCCCTTTGCTGCCCTGATTGCTTCAGAGATCGTCCTGTAATGCCCTGTTCCATCTTTTGCTACCACAACGTTCGCGTCGGCCGCGTCACTCTGTAGTAGTCTCCTCTCCCTGCCCTTTACCCATCCCGGGAACTCTTGGTCCCAAGCCAAGCTGTGGTGGCTCGTAGTGCTGTCATTTTGTGGGATGTCGGTTATTCGATTTGCCAGGGCTAATACATTACTTCCCAGTTTAGATAGGTGCACCATTTTTCTGTATATTTGATCCATGTTCTTGTGGTATTTGGCTTGAGGATGTGCAGTGTCCTTGCATGTTTCTTGAAATGTTATTGCAGCACTTAGCCATGTCTGAATGTCATGTTTGTTCTTTGTAGGAGATTTCTTGAGAGCCACCTGAGCTTGGTTTAGTCTTTTTAGTGACAACCCTATTAGCTCATGACAAAATCCTACATATAAACAACTGCAAAATTTAAGCATCAACATGAACAAAAAGAGAAAAGAACAGAATGCATAGAAATACAACCCCCCCCCCACCCCGGGGGGCAATATACCGGCTGATTTTCTTGTCAATTGAGCTTCTTTGGAAGTGAAATCATCTCGGCTTGCTTCATAATTAGAGACATGACGGGATGTCTCGGATATTGTCACGTTCATAAGAGCTGAAATAATGTCTCGATCTTGGTATTGATCATCTAATGCTAAATATTTCAAAGATTTGATACACAGGTTTGGATATCTAGTATATCCACACTCATCCATCAAATGTGTTTGATGAAGATCCGTAGAAGCCAAAGTTGATGAGGTAGTTGTTATTGCAACATATAATAGCCAAGAAAGTATCAATCTTGAGAGTACCATTTAGGGACACTATTATATACAAAATTTTGATGTGAAAGTAAAGTGTACAAAGTTCGTATGATGGAAGGTAATATTTATAGAGATATAACTCCCTTGTGGTTTTCCATCTTGCACGAAATACTCGTGTAACACGTAAGAGCAAATTGTCCCGGGCATAATTTATAAAGCTAGCATCATCATCATACCCAGTATATCTCAACGACACCAAAGCTAGCGTAACTTTAGGCCTATTGGTTTAGTCTTTTATCATCTTTCCATTTTAATGAAGTCAAGGGCGCACTCTTCCTTGACTTTGGAATATAATAGAATAAAGTAAAATGACTCACTAAATTGGATGCGCTTCTGATATTGTGACGTAACAATTGATCTACACAGCTTGACCAATTTTAATTATGGGTCAGCGAGAAATGATCTATGTGTGTTTCTAACACATGGGCATAGTTGCATACGTCCGACCTCCCATACCCCACCATAGACAGGAGTCTCTAAGGCAATGGAGTAATATTGTTGTTGTTGGTATAGTCTTTTGTCAATACTACTAGACTTTATCTATTTACTAAAAAAATATCTTATGTTTACCATAGTGAATTTTTTCATAGACAACTTTCACATACAAACTTATCTAAATTACTTCTGTGATGGCGGCAACTACGTTTAATTAACACGATAATGGCAACAAAGATATTCACAACATGAAGAGGGAAGATTTAAAATGGAGGTCGACACCCCACATGGAATGGCGGAAAGATCATCTGAGGAAGCAGATTTGCTGGCAAGAAGTGTGAAAAAATATAAGCGTCATGTGAATGGTAAACTCGTGCAACTGATGGAGGAGGGATCCCAGCCACCGGGATCATGGGAGGGGAAGAGTTTCTCGGAAGCACTAAGGGGAATACCGGTGGAGAGAGAACTCTATACAGGGGATGGGGAGGAAAGTGACGAGGAGGTGACAGAGGAAGATCTAGGGCATCATGGCATGCAAGATGATACGGGCAGACCCTAACCTGGGAGAATTTCGATTGTGACAACAGCCGATGATCGGCGAGAATTGTATAGGCCTTGGAAACATACACTAATCATCAAACTTTTGGGTCGGACCATTTCTTTTCGATCCCTGCAACTCAGGCTGAAGACTCTTTGGAATTTAACAGATGAATGCGTGTTGGTGGATCTGGATGAAGGATACTACGTTGTCCGCTTTTACTCGAAATCGGATTATCATTATGTGCTAGAGGGAGGGTCATGGCTTATCCAAGGACATTATTTGACAGTCATGAAATGGAAACCGTCCTTTCGGCCTGCGAAAAATCCCATTAACGTTACTATGGCATGGGTACGATTGTCCGGAATTCCGGTGGAGTATTATATTGAAAAAATGTTGATGTATATTGGAAACCAAATGGGCATGACAATTAAGGTGGACCTCACCACCCTTCGTGTGGCACGTGGAAAATTCGCTCGTATCTGCATCCAGGTGAACTTGACAAAATCACTGGTGTCGATAGTGGAGTTGGATGGGGAGGAATACAGAGTGGAATATGAAGGTTTACATCTCATCTGTTTTAAATGCAGAAGATATGGACATCGCAGTGGAGAGTGCGGGGGCCGTGGCAGCAGCTCCTCTACGACACAGGAGCGCACCCCTATTGTGGAAGATCTTACAGAGAAGACAACATTTGGTCCATGGATGATTGCTTCGAATAACGGGCGAAGAAAAGGGCTAACGAGGGGGGTAGCAATTCCTGAAGTGAGACAGCATGAGGCTCACGGTAATGCATCTGTACGGGATATATTCGGTTGGGAGGGTAATAGATCGGAGGCGCCCCAGCCGGACGTGCCGGCCCCGATTGGGTCTCGTTTCCAAGCTATTGCCGTTGAAGAATATGATGTGGATGAGGAGGAAGTGCTTAGTGCTGAAGAAATCCGGCAAAGATTAGCCAAAGCACCAAACTTGACCCATGCGGTACAATTTACGACCATGATGAAGAAACCGACGGATGCAGGAAAGAATAAAGTCAAGAAAGGAGTGGTGGTGAAATATGTACCTAAGGTGAAAACAATGGGTAAGCAAACAACTGGGGGTAGGGAAACTCCAAAAATGCTGGTTAGGAAAGAGTCTGCATAAGAAGGAGCAGGTAGGGAGGGAAGAACGTCCCTGCGTGAGCTAACAAATATAGACCCAATACAACCAAGTCACCCAAATGCCATGGCTATCGAAACATTGCCACATGCTGTTGCGGGTTTTAACCATGAAATTGGCGACAAGGTCAAGCAGAAGCCGCCGGATTGTGTAGTTGAAGAAGGGAGACGGACAGAATTTGATTCAATTAGGGAGGTTTCAGACATGCATGACAGTTTGATGCACACGGATGAAACAGATAGTTCGGATACAGGAGTGGGTAGACATGTAGACAGTGGGTCTACATCCTTTCAATAATACCCTTATGAAGGTATTATCTTAGAATTACAGGGGTGTCCTATCCCCTAGATTTTTTCGTTGTTTAAAAGAGATGATGAGACAACATCGTCCTGATGTGTTGTTCCTAATGGAACCCCGAGTTCAGAGTCATAAGGGTAGAAGGATACTTCGAAGTTTTTCATTTACTTGATTTGTTGCAGTTGAGGCCGAGGGTTTCTCGGGAGGATTGTGGTGTTTTTGGAATGCGAATATCGTTGCTTTAGAGGTGTTGAACGTGTCTAATCAATTTATAAATGTGGCAATACTTTGAGATGGGGAAGTAGACTGGGTATTGACGTTAGTTTATGCATCACCCACGGCATCCATAAGACAAAAATTGTGGATGAGCTTGGCATATATGGCTATAAGTTTTCATTTCCCGTGGACACTTATAGGTGACTTTAATGAGGTTATCTCACAAAGAGATAAGCATGGTGGCAGAAGAGTTGGTCCAGGAGGAGGATTAAGCCGGGTAGTAGACTGCTGTAAACTTATGGAGATGCCGTATTCGGGGCCCCGATACACGTGGACGAATGGTTGGGAGGGAGACGGCCGTATTGAAGAACGTATTGATTATAACCAGTGCAATGAATTGTGGAGTAGTAAATTCCGTGCTGCATCCCTACATCACTTGCCATTGACTAGCTCAGACCACCACCCGCTACTATTAATGACTGCACCACTAGAGGAGTCTCGATGGCCCAACAAGGTATTTAAGTTTCAAGCTTCTTGGCTTGAACATAAATAATTTAAATCGTTCCTACAATCCGTATGGAAAGAAGATGGTGGCACGTTACATGCAATGTTGACACGATGTACCGATCGCTTGAGTTGGTGGCGGAAAAATGTATTTGGGAATATAAAACAAAAGAAGCGAAGATGTTATGCGCGTCTAGAGGGATTGCAAAAGGCTAGATATACTAATCCCTCTAATTATCTGCATGCGCTGGAAAGTAGACTACGAGAGGAATTGCATGATTTGTTGCTACAAGAGGAGATGTATTGGATGCAAAAATCCAAACTCAATTGGCTCATGCAGGGTGAACGAAACACACTAGGTACTTCCATGCAACGGCGGTTATGAAGCAACGCAGGAACGTGATACACAGACTGAAAGATGAGCATGGCATATGGGTTGAAGATACAGCGAGATTGCGTCACATGGTTTTTCAATTTTATAAGACACTCTATTCGGAAGAAGAGCCTTCGAATTTCCAGCAGGTACACATTCGATTTCCGCCGCTCCCACCTACTGATCTGCAGGCCTTGAATCGGCCAGTGTTAGCTAGCGAGGTCGTCCACGCGGTGTTTCAGATGGGTACATACAAAAGCCCGGGGCCAGATGGATTCTCACTAATATTCTATCAGAGAAACTAGGATATAGTTGGTACGTCGGTTACTCGATTTATTTTGGATGCTTTTAATGACCGTTGCTTCCCTGATGCTATGAACGAGTCGTACATAACCCTTATCCCAAAGGTTGAGATTCCGGAGACGATCTCTCAATTCCGACCTATCTCCCTTGCGAACGTGGTGGTGAAGATTATATCAAAAGTGGTTGCAAATAGATTAAAGTTGGTGGTTGGAAAATTGGTTAGTTCATATCAGTGCAGCTTTATCCCGGGAAGACAGGCGAGTGACAATATAATTGTAGCCTAGGAAATCCTACATTCTATGCGTAAAAAGACGGGGAGGCAAGGGACAATGGCAGTGAAAATAGACCTAGAAAAGGCATATGACATGATCAGTTGGAGGTTTCTACGGCGTGTGCTTGAGGCTGCCGGGTTTGAATCACACATGCTTGATATTATTATGCACCTGGTGACGTCGATCCTATGGAATGGGGAGACACTTGAGCCGATACATCCTCGGAGGGGGTTGAGACAAGAGGATCCTCTAGCTCCGTACTTGTTTGTTCTCTGCATGGATTGGCTAAGTCAGCGCATTCAAGGGGATATGGAGGCGGAGGAATGGAAACCTGCCAAAGTTAGTCGTAATGGTCCTGCTATATCACATTTGATGTTTGCTGATGATCTGTTATTGTTTGAAGTTGCAACTGAGGCACATGGGGCAATTATGGCATCGATTATGGATGATTTTTGCGGTGTGTCCAGACAGAAAGTGAACATCGCAAAATCACAACTATATTTCTCTGCTAACACGACTAATACGCAGCGGCAAACATTAGGACTAAGATTTGGCATCCCTATTACGCATGACTTGGGAAAATACCTTGGGATGCCATTATTACATGGGAGGGTTACATCGAACACGTACAGTGGACTTGTGGAGAAAGTTAAGGGACGCCTAGCCGCTTGGAAAGGGAGGTTGTTATCTAAGGCAGCGCAGAACATTCTAGTACAGTCGGTAATCGCAACGGTCCCGTACTATTCCATGCAAACATCTTTACTGCCTACTAAGATATTAGCCTCGCTTGAGAGACTGAATAGATCATTTTTCTGGGGTGAGTTTGACGGAGCACGCAAGATGCATGCGGTGTCCTGGTCTACTATATGTAGGTCCAAGAGTATGGGGGCAGGGATCAAAAGATTACGTCAGATGAATATTACGATATTGTCCAAGCTTATGTGGCGCTTGATATTGGAAGAGGATGTGTTATGGGTCAAGGTACTCATGGCGAAGTATGGGTCTCCACTAAGACTTTCGCCACCGAGACAATCCACCACACATACATGGCGGAGTATCTTGGCAGCGGCTCCTCTTATTTTGGCAGGGCTGACGATGGAAACACAACAATAAGTCCAGAGGGGTGATGCTCCGACTGAGGTAACGTGGAGAGTAAGCCGAGAATGACATTTTCTGTGAAGTCGGCATACGAGCTTCAAGTACCGGAAGATGTGGGCGTGGACGCGAGAAAATGGCAGAATGTTTGGAGTCTCAAGGGCCCTCAACGAGGAAACTTTATTTTGTGGCAAGGTAAGCATGATGGACTACCCACGAAGACATTATTGTGGAGCATACACTTGGTTATGTCACCGGCCTGTGAAGTTTGTACACACGCGAGCGAAGATGGGTTGCACGCCATACGCGATTGTCCGCGTGTTAAGGCTGTGTGGATGAAGCTACTGCCTCGACCGATTCGTCTGGCCTTTTTTTATGATGCGGGAGGTATATCTGGATGGATTGATTGTAATTTAGCACACAGATATGGTGAGAGCTATCAGGGAGAGAAGTGGTCGTATATCTTTAGAGAAGCAGTTAGCTACCTCTGGCATGCCAGGAATAAAGATTTATTTGAGGAGGAGGATAGTATATATCCAGATAGTCGCGATATACTCACAGTTGTATATGATAGGGCTAGAAATATTAGACTTGCTTGGTAAAATGGTAGAGATGGTAGAGGTAGTCATCATGAATGAAGGAGATGCTTGTAGATGATAGAGGTAGTCACTATGTACAGTTGACTGTGATTTGTTTTTAATAAAAGATCCTATTTTCAAAGAAAAAAAAAAAAGAAAAAGAGAGAAGATTTAAAGCAGCAAAAATGATACGATTTCATACTCTAGTTGATGCTTTCTTGTTTGGAAGAAATTGCTTTAAAAGTGGCATGCAGCAGATTGGATCTTAGCTATGGATCTTGAGAAGATTATCTTTAAGGGTGATTCCCTTCCAGTAATCAACCAGGTAAATGTGAGATTGAAGAATTTAGAAATTCATTTAAGTTGAGTTGAAAACTACAAATGTTTTTTTTTTAAAATAGGAGTTTGTTTTGTCTGTTTACGGCTTTATTCTTTACGGCTTTACTCTTTGCCTACAGTATTTTTTGTTCATCTACAATAATTACTAATGGTTATAAGGTAATGTCTAGTTACCTAGTTTGATCGGCCATATGTACAGTAAAAGTCCTAAGTTATAATATTTACGAGACTAGGTATGGTAGCTCGACTTTAGCATTGCTGCCTGACTTGTACTTCACCCGTCACATCGGTTCATCACATCTCGACTCTAGTTCCGCTTTGCTGCCCTTCACCTCCACTCTTCTGCGTTCTTCAGTTCATTACAACTTCGCTGCTTTCATTTTTACTCGACTCAGCCACTCATATATTTAAGTCAGCTCAGCTCGGCGGATTTACTTTGGTCACTTGTCTTATTTCCTAGCACGGCTGTTACATTGTTCAGGTCGACATAACCTAGCTGAGCTCGGCACAGCTCAGGTGGGTTTGTTTCTACAGTAAATTTTTCAGAGGCAAGAGGCAGGTTAAGTTACCTGCATGCTTGGCAGGGTTTATGGGTGAGTAGAGAATACAATGTCAAGGGTCATTTGTTTGCAAATAATGTTCTTTCTGTAAAAGATTATTCTCAAGAATTTGTGTCTCCTCCGAATGTAATTGAACCTGTATTTGTGGCAGACTCCCGTTGAATTAAATGAAATTTCCATATGTTCTTATGAAAAAAAAAAGGTACTGTATGATGATGGATAAGCAACACAATTTTCGAAAAGGAATCATTTCGCATAAAGCAAATATTAAACAATCACTTATCCTTAGGAAAAATAAAACAGAAAAAAGAGAAACGGAAAGTAGGAAATTGCAGAAAGATGGAACATAAATTTCAGAAAAGAAAAAAACACATACAAAGGCAAATAGTAAACACGGTATGTTTCTGATAATTTTTTTACATTAAAAAAAACTCAAACACGAATCATTGGTAAGTAAAATGATATTTAACTGTTAAAACAAATTGGTGCTTTAAGAATATTTGAAAAGTCATTGATAAATACACATTTTTCTTTATAATACACATCTTTGTGGTTTTTAAACTATTGATATTATTTTATTATATATTTACTAAAGAAAACTTATGTATTTATCGTTGGTATATTTCGAATATTTCGAATAGTTTGTTCAGGATAATATCTCCATCTACTAGATCGGGAAAAGAAAAAGTTGTACATATAATTGTGCAAAAGAATGCTTGGCAGAAATATATTTCCACAACTATACTCAAAATTATATAAGAGCCCGTGATTAATAAAGAAAGAATGCTTTGTGTGTCATTATCTAACATCCAACGCGTGCACAACTTAGTTTTGCTTCCACTGTGATTCAATCTCCCTTAGCACAACATTCCACGGAATTATATACTAAAATATGTTCATGACATAAAAAAAATTTATAGTTGTTGGGGGCCTAGGAGAGAGAGGTCTTCAAATTTGTATTTCCGGCCTTACGCCTTTTCTCTTTCTCGATTAATTGTTCTTCTACAATTCAAATTGTTTCCAACAAATCTTTTCTTCATTGTAGTTAAAGATTTGCAACCTAGATGTTTGTAGGATGTGAAAAAACATATAAAATAACATTAGAGACGTTGGCAATAAATTATCTTCATTAGTAAGTAAGATAGACGCCTATAAATTCGTCATTGTATGTATTTTATGACTGAAATCTTTTTGACATAGATCAAAAGTCGTGGTTGTTCATTCAATAACAAATTTAATATATTGATTCTATATGTATTAATTATGGCGTTGATTCTTTCAATAACACTTTCCACATACACCATAATCATAGATGACATAAGGATCCATCTGAAACCCTACTTATGACACATAAAAATTTGTGTCACTATCAGTTCCATAAATTATACGACATAAATATTGAAAATCATATATAGAAAAATATTCTTTCATGTCACACTACTATTGTACTCTACAAATCTATCAAAAATTTTAATTTGTAATAACTCTCCAACCTTTTAAACAAATCTCCCTGTAACTCAAGTTCCGTAATTGAGGGTAAATTTGAAGGGGGAAAAAGGGTCATTTAATATATGATATTGAAACTGCAAAAAATTTCCTATCATCCACGCAATTTCGATTTTTCGTCATGTTTTTTATTTTAATGATGTAATCGAAATCTTTAATTATACAAGGTAATAATTTTTCATAAATAATGTCATTATTTTCTGTAAAACTAGTTCTTCGTGTGCTGTGAAAGTGTAATAATTAAATATATATAGGATAGCCTACATAATAAAAGAAAGAAAAGAAAAAGGTAAGGAAACAAAGGTTAGGGTGTGTTTCTACTTCTATTTTTTTAAATTCTCATTCAGCACACTGCTCAATAAAGTTTTGACTTGTTTTACATTTTTCATTTTCTTACCACGCAAATGAAATATTTTTTTCACAAACTAGTGCTATTATTTTAAAAAAATCTTTTAGCTCATATAAAAATTATGTTATAAAGATTAAACAAATACAATAATAATGTTTTATATTAAAATCAAAAATAAAACACAAATATTTACTCACTGTTATACATATCTGTTGTAAATCATGTATATCATATCAGATGTAGATATCCAAAGAGTTTGTTCTGGTTCAATGTATTTTCACTCTATGAGTCCTATAAATAAGACCATCTATCATATATGAAAGACACGTCTTGAGATACATGTTGAGAAATATGTTTGGATAATTTTCAAAGTCATGATTTTAAGTGGTGAATACTTAAAAATGTCACACATGGTGTTATATGTGATTAAAAGTTGAAAAAGTTGAAAAAGTTGAAATCGATCTCTAAACTTGAGACACATCGATCGATCGATGTACACATCGATGTACATCGAACCCTCACTTCGATCGATCGATGTCTAAGGTTTTTAGAAATAATTTTCTAAAATGTGTTAAAATGATTGTTTTCATTTGTACATGATTTATACATGCTCTTTATGTGATTATTATGTGTTTTTGGTGATTATTATTGTCTTGTGACTAACATGCCTTGGAAGTTTCTACAACTTACCAAAAAGGGCAAAATTGGTATTTTAAGTTTTGTAGGAACATGATATGGTATAAAATATTTCAAGGGTGCATTCTTATACTATTTATGATGACAAAGTTGGTATCATGGTTATTTCTGACCATCGGGGTCATTTCTGGAGTTGTCTTACACCAGGGGTATTTTGGTAATTTTACCCCCGAGGGTATTTTTGGTATTTTCACTCAAGGAATCTCTTGAGCATATTATTATCTTCATTCTGGAGCTGTGTTATTATTATTTTGAAGATAATATGGTGATCTTATATCTTTTTCTCTCAACCAATGATATTATTGACTATAGCTGGATATGTGACGATTTGAGATGTCACATTCTAATTTTTCTCGAAGACCCTCTTATATATGTTATAAGAGAACATTTATCATCATTTTTCAGAGATGTTAAAAGTGTCAAAGGTGTGGAAATGATCTCAACATATAAGAAGAAATATTGAGAAATTTCGGTGTTACACGTTGACATAATCTTGTCTAGTGTTATCTATTTATTTCTTCTTCAAAAATCTGAGTTGCTACACTTATATATATGTGGAAAAACGTGAATATACTGGTGGATATGATGTGGAGTTCATTTTATGAGTTGGAGACAAGTGGACCAACCAAAAAGGAGCTAGTTGGCAAAATTGCCAACTTGGAATTTACTAAAAATAGCCAACGGCTATATTGTTTTATTGGTGAAATTTCAGCAGATTTTTGAAGTCAAAAGAAGACTTCACATGTCCTATTATGGTGCTTGAAGTTGAGGATAATTTGGTGGTATTATCCTTTCTTATTTTATTAAGAAAAAAAATCAAAGTTTTTTTGAAAACACAAAGTAGCCAACGGCTACTACATGAAAATGGAGCAGATTTTTGACTTTGAAATGGTACGCCCACATGCCTATTCTTGTGCCAAAAAGTTGAGAAGATGGTGGAGTGGTTATGGCCTTATTATCTTCACATTTTCAAGATAATTCCAAGTCATTTTTCAAGGTGTTAAAATCGTCCAAGGTGACATCCAAGGTGGACCAATCATTGTGTTTTATTTTGCCAAGTGTACAAAGCCAACCAATGATGAGAAGACATTTGGAGTTGATGATGACACATTGGCATTCTTATCTTCAAGGCTCAAATCACACTATAAATAGAGGCATTGGTGAAGAAGATGAAACACACTTGAAGCTCACAAGCATTCTATAGCTTTCATATTCATCTTCTTGTTCTTGTTGTTGTATTTTGTTGTAGCAAAGGTGTTCTTGATATCTTTGTTGTGCTACAAGCCTCTTGAGCTTCATTTGTAAGATTGATTAGCCATCTTTATAAGGCTACATCAATAGGTGTTAGAGGAGTTGCAACTAAGTGTTGCTTAGAAGGTGATTATCCAAGTCTTGAATAGGGTTGGTGTATAACCCAAGGATCAAGCTTGACTCTTGTTGTAAGGTGCTCATTTCATAGTGAAATCCAAGGAAAGGTGTTCCTTGGGACTGGATTAGGTCACATTGACCGAACCAGGATAAATCCTCGGTGTTCTTCTCTTGTTTCTTTATTTCTGTTTTCTGTCCGTTTTTGACTGCAGTTTTCACCCAACTTCACACAATTTGAACAAATAGCTAAACATTTTCAAAATTTGTGATTTTTGGTGGAGTTATACTTCAGACTGTTAGCTTTCGTTGCAACAAGAATCACTTGATTTGAGCAAGGGAAAGTTAGTCTTTCAGCCTTTGCAAGATAACTGCTCCAATCTGGCTGCAATCTGACCAGTTTTGAGAAAACTTAAATTCTGTATTTTTCAAGAATTGTTTAAGGTGAGGGCCTTTTGGAAACTTTATCTACACATCCTAAGGAGAGTTGTGATATAAATATCAACCTTTTTGGTTGAGTATTCAAAGAGAAACACGTTTTGCAAAATCAGCAACATTCTGTCCAATTCTGTCCAGATTGACCATCTGAATCTTTTTATTTGTTTGAAGGGCCAAACAATCATATTTTTGTTTGATTTTTGGACAGAGTCTTGTTAACTCATTAAAGTTTAATTCTGAAAAGTTTCATAATTTTTGGAGTTGTGTACGATTATTTGTGAATTTTTTAAAAACAGGTCTTGAATCTGAGGTGGTCTCAGATTCTATTTTCAAAGGGATTTTTAACAAAGGGTTGTAGTGTAATTTCCGCTAACCACTATTCACCCCCCCCTCTAGTGGTGTTTATTGTAGGTGCGCGGTCCAACATTTGGTATCAGAGCCAGACCAACACCACTCAAAAGAAGCAAGATTCAACACCGTACGAATAATACAAGGCCAAGAAACAACAATTCATAATATACTGCTTGTCTCAAATCAAAGGTACATACTATGGCTATTGTTTCTCACAAAGGTGAGTTGGAAGGTATGTCCACACAACGCCCTTCTCTTTTTGATGGCAATAGTTTTGTTCATTGGAAACTAAGAATGAGGCTATTCTTAATGGCTATAGACATCGATTTATGGTCTATAGTCGAAGATGGGCCGTACATTCCAATGAAAGTTATACAAGTTAGTGGAGTAACTCAAGAGGTTGAAAAATATAAAAGTGAATGGTCATCGGATGATAAAAAGAAAATGTCCATGAATGCTAAAGCTATGCAATTACTTTTAAATGGACTTACAACTTCTAAAACAGGATATATGTCAAATTGCACAAGCGCACACGACATGTGGAAATCACTTGTATTAAAGCATGAAGGTACTAGTGGTGTTAAAGAGTCAAAAATAAACATGCTTATGACTGAATTAGAGACTTTCAATATGTTGCCAAACGAATCCATAACATCTATGGATTTGAGGATTACTAATATTTTCAATGCCCTTGAAGCTTTAGGGAAGTCATTTTCGAACAGTGAAAAGGTTCAAAAGGTGTTACGAAGCCTCCCTGCTGAATGGGATCCAAAGGTGACTGCAATCGAGGAGACAAAGTCAATCACTAAAATGGATGAATTGATCGGGTCTCTTAAAGTCTATGAGGTAAAACTGAACCAACGAAAGTCTGAATCGTCTAAGTCATCCGGTAAGTCAATTGCTTTTAAAATAACCGAAACACATGCTAGTAACGATGATAGTAATAGTGATACTGAATTAGACGATGACTTATATTGAGCGCTAGAAAACTTAGAAAGTTTTTCAAACGTCCAAATAGGAATAGACAACGTAATTCTTCTTCTTCTTCTCAACCTAGGAAGAATACCACAAACAATGGTATAATAAAGAATTAAAGTGTTATGAATGCGGTCAAAAAGGACATATTTCATACGACTGTCCCACGAAGAAAAATAATAACAACAACAACAATAATAAACAAACCAAGGACAAGGATGCTCAAACGACAAAGACAAAGGAATCTAAGGCAAGAAAAGGAAAACGAGCCATGAAGGTGAGCACATGGAGCGACTCATCTGACTCGGAATCTGAAACTGAGGAAGCTCAAGTCTGCTTCGTATCCAACGAGGTATGTTCTTCTTCTAATAGTGATTCTGATAGCGACATGACATTTGATGAAATGTATGAAGAATTCCTAAGAATGCATGCTCAGTGTAGAGGCTCTCTAAAGAAAAGAAGAAACTAGTTGAAGAAAATGACAAGTTGAAGACGTCCAACTTGGAATTTTCCGATCAACTAAAATCTCTTAAACAAGAGTCTTCTAATACTCTTGATTCTTTAGAGAATAAAATTGATTCATATAGGAAAAATGAACAAAAGTTGCAAATGGAAAATAAAATGTTAAAATCCAAGTTAGAAAGTTGTGAAAATGAAATAGTGCAACTTAAGTCTTCTAAATTTACCTTAGAAAAAATGATAGAACAATTTAAATCTGGTGCAAATATGTTAGATACACTTATATTATCACAAAAGTATGGTAATGATAAAACTGGATTGGGATATAAAGAAGAAGATGACAATTTAGATAAAAAAGTTAATTGCACCTGGAATCCATTTTTTTCCACCAAGTTTTAAGTAGCATCCAATGTTTCATGAAACACACTTGCCATCCAGACTTATAGGGTTAATAGACACCTGGCATCCATACTGACGTCATAAAGGCAATTTTCATTTATTTTTTAAAAGTTTATAGAAAAATAATTCAAAAATAAAAAAACCCGCCCCCCACCCCACCCAACCCCACCCCCCACAATCGACCTCCCTCCCCCATCCTCCTCCATCTTCATCTTCTTCCTTCATCTTCCTCTTTATCCTCCCCTATCAATTTACATTCCTCCATCTTCATCTTATTCCTCCATCTTCATCTTACTTTCTCTTCACTGACTTCATTTCCTTCGATGTAAAGTGATTCAAAGACCAAGCAAAAACCTAAAATTTTGAAACCCATCCACTTGATTTGGTCCAGGTTTCTTGAAACCATTGCTGCTTCCCAGAAAAAAAAAGAGGAAGTCTTCAAAACTTCTATCCCAAATCAAAAGTTTATTTCCTTTTTGATTAAAAGAAAGAGAAAAAATGAAAAGGGATCGTGATCAAGGAAAAGAAGATTCTTCTTCCATAGCTGGAAAAGTTGCTGCATCTTCATCTTCTTCAGTTCCAAACAAATCAAAGATATGGGCTTGTGAAGAACAAAAGCAACCGGATGCAGGGATGGATGTAGATCTTGAGGCTTTGGGTTACAAGGTGAAATCTTCTCAGTTGGCTGATGTTGCCCAGATGTTAGAACAAATAGAGATAGCTATGGGTTCAATGGAAGATGGAGTTTCCCATCTTGCTTATGATACTAATCATTGCAACTCTTCTGATCTTTCTAGTTGGGCACAAAGCAATGCTCTCTGAGCTAATTAATAATGGAATCAATCCCTCATCTTCTATGATGAATTGCAATGCTCAAATCTCAGCTGGTGAGATTGGAATTCCTAATTCTATTACCTATTCTGACGCAAGCAAATTGAAACAGAGAGGGTGATTTATGCTGATGAATGAGTATGAAGATGAAGATGGAGGAATGTAGATTGCTAGGGGAGGATGAAGAAGAAGATGGAGGAAGAAGATAAAGATGTGGGAGGATGGGGGAGGGAGGTCGATTGTGGAGGGGTGGGGTGGGATGGGGTGGGGGGGTGGGGGTTTTTTTCTTTTTATTTTTGAATTATTTTTTCTATAAACTTTTAAAAAATAAATGAAAATTGCCTTTATGACGTCAGCATGGATGTCAGGTGTCTATTAACCCTATAAGTCTGGATGGCAAGTGTGTTTCATGAAACATTGGATGCTACTTAAAACTTGGTGGAAAAAAATGGATACCAGGTGCAATTAACTCTTAGATAAAAAGACTAAGTTTGTATCATCAACTACGAAACAACCTTATAAAGTTATAAAAACAAACTTGCCTGCTAAATCTTCTTCTACTCCTTCTTCTTATCTTATTCAAAGATAAAGATACAGCATGCACCCATAAAAGCACACACGCATAACTATACTCTAGGCCAAACTTTGCATCTAGACAACCTAGAAATTATGCCTATATATATACAAATGCAACGAGACATAATAAAAGGCATTCAACATATTATGAACCTAAGTATAGGCAACACTCTATAAGTCTTATAGAAATGCCTATGAACACACTTATACTGCGCCATATAAGAAACAAATTCACATGCCTTATATACATCATAAATCTCGGCCATTCTATAACGATTATCAACCACAGCACAACAAGTATAACAATGCATCTTCACTTATGTGGAATAATCATGTATATGCTAATTCTTCCTATTTTCCAAATTATAACAATGCTAAAACTGTGCCTAGAAGGTATATTCAAGTTTGGATACCTAAGGGATATCTAGACAAGAATAATGCCCCTAACATTCAAGGACCCAAATAAAGGGTACCTAAAACTTTGTCTCCATTGTAGGAACAACGCAAGGAATGCAAGAAGGAGGCAAAGTCGAAGAATCTAAAAACCAAATGGTTTTTAGATAGTGGATGTTTCAAGGCATATAACGGGGAACCCCAAACTATTCACGGAACTTGAACATATTAATGGTGGAAAGGTGACATTCGGTGACAACAACAAAGGAAAAGTTGTTGGAAGAGGAACAATTGGGGACCCCTAACACATTTCAAATACGAAATGTGTTGTTAGTAAGCAATCTCTCTTATAATTTACTTAGTATTTCAAAACTTATAGATTGTGGTTACAATGTCTCTTTTCTTCCCATTCATGTGATATAATAAATGAAAAAGGAGAAATACTTTAAAAGAAAATAGAGATGATAATATTATACTCTTACCTTAGATGATATGTTAGATGCCAAGGTTAAGTGTTTGATATCACATGACTTAGATGTGAATTTATGGCATAGAAGATTAGGCCATATAGGAATTTCAACCATTAAGAAATTATCTAAGAAGAATTTAGTTAGAGGAATGCCTAAGTTAGACTTAGATAATTTTCAAATGTGTGAAACATGTATTAAGGGAAAACACATTAAAGAAACCTTAAAACCGAAACATGAAGTGAGTACTAGTCATGTACTAGAATTGCTTCACTTAGACTTATTTGGTCCAAGTAGAACAAGAAGTCTAAGTGGACACTACTATGTGTGTGTCATAGTAGATGATTACTCACGCTACACATGGACATTGTTCTTAACACACAAAGACGATGCTCCATTAGCAATCGAAACCCTTATCAAGCAACTTGAAAACATTTACGAAGAAAATGTCAAAAGAATTAGAAGTGATAGAGGTGGAGAATTTAAAAACAAAGATGTAATCAAATTTTGTGAACTATATGGAATTAAACATGAATTCTCACCACCTAGAACACCACAACTCAATGGAGTTGTTGAACGTAAAAATAGAACAATTCAAGAAGTTGCTAGGACAATGCTGTGTGAAAATAAAGTACCTAAGTATTTATGGGCTGAAGCCGTTAGTTGTGCATGCTACATTATAAATAGGCTTACTATTAGAAAGAAATTAAATAAAACGCCATATGAATTGCTAAACAATAGACAACCTAAAATAGATTATCTTAAAGTATTTGGATGTAAATGTTTTGTGCTAAACACTAAGGATAATCTAAATAAATTTGAACAAAAGTCTATTGAATGCATATTTGTTGGATATTCAACTAACTCAAGAGCATATAGATGTTATAATCCTGCATCTAGAAAAATAATTGAATCCATACATGTGAAATTCAATGAAAATGCATGCTTTGAAGTTAGTGATAAACATCAACATAAACAAGAAACAAATGTTGAAAAATATGTTTGATGATGATGTATTACTTGAGCCTGTACTTGATCATCTAGAACCAACTCCCCCTGAACAAGACATGCATGAACCCTTAAATGATACAAATGAAGAAACTTTGCAATTGGAAGATAATGTAACTAATGATCCAATTACATATGATAATGTTCACACTAATGAAACATTTGAACAAGATGGAGGTGAACCTAGTCGATCTAGGAATTGGTGGCACCCTAGAGAATTAATCATTGGGGGATCCAAGTGTTGGGGTAAGAACACGTAGAAATATAAGTCAACTTGAAGGACATAGCTTAATCTCACAATTAGAACCTAAGAACGTAAAGGAAGCCTTAGGTGATATATCTTGGATAGAAGCTATGCATGAGGAATTGAACCAATTCACAAGGAACAATGTGTGGGACTTAGTACCTAAACCGAAGACAAGTCTATAAGTAGGAACTAAATGGGTTTTTAGGAATAAAATGGACGAACAAGGAAACATTACAAGAAATAAGGCTAGACTAGTCGCACAAGGTTATAATCAACAAGAAGGTATAGATTATGAAGAAACCTTTGCAACCCGTTGCACGACTAGAAGCAATTAGATTATTACTTGCGATTGCAAGTCTAAGTAACATTAAACTCTTCCAAATGGATGTCAAGAGTGCATTCTTGAATGGATACATCCAAGAAGAGGTGTTTGTCAAACAACCCCCCCGGATTCGAAAATCCAAAGAATCCTAACCATGTTTACAAGCTTAAGAAAGCTTTATATGGTTTGAAACAAGCTCCAAGAGCTTGGTATGATAGATTTGCAAACTTTCTTATTGTAAATAATTATCAAAGGGGAACCATAGGACAACACATTATTCCTAAGAAGAAAAAGGTAATGATTTGTTAATAGTTCAAATATACGTAGACGATATTATCTTTGGTTCAACTAATCCTACCTTAGTAAAAGACTTCGAAGAGTGTATGAAGTCAGAATTTGAAATGTCAATGGTAGGTGAGTTGAATTATTTCTTAGGACTTCAAATCAAACAAACCCCTGAAGGAATTCACATTAGCCAACTTAAGTATGTCAATGATATGATTAAGAAGTTTGGTTTTGAAGAATTGAAACCTACAACTACCCCCATGAGTGTTAGTACTAAACTTGATAAGGATGAAAATGGTAAACCTTTTGATGACACACTTTATAGGTCTATGATTGGCTCATTGTTATACTTAACTGCATCAAGACCTGATATTATGTTTAGTGTGTGTATGTGTGCTAGGTTTCAATCTTGTCCTAAGGTATCACATTATAATGCAGTGAAAAAGATCTTTCGATATCTTAAGCATACACCTCACTTAGGACTATGGTATGATAGAAACGCTAAGTTGGAATTACACGCATATAGTGATGCTGATTATGGTGGTTGCAAGTTAGATAGAAAATCCACTAGCGGCACATGTCAATTCATAGGAACCAATTTGATCTCTTGGTTTTCTAAAAAGCAAGCTAGTGTAGCTCTTTCTACCACTGAAGCCGAGTATATCGCTTTGAGTTTATGTACTACCTAAATACTTTGGCTTAAACAGCAACTTAGTGATTTTGGCATTAAAATGAAAAAAGATTCCAATTTTCTGCGATAGCACAAGTACAATCAATCTTTCCCAGAATCCGGTGCTTCATTCTAAGGCCAAACACATTGAGGTGCGATACCACTTTCTTCGCGATCATGTTCAAAATGACGACATAGTGATAAACTTTCTTCGCGATCATGTTCAAAATGAAGACATAGTGATAAACCATATGAGAACTGATCACCAAATCGCAGACATCTTTACCAAACCTCTTAATCAAGCCACTTTTGAAAACTTACGAGCCAAGTTAGGTATGATGACTTACGATACCATTGTGTAGTTCTAATATTTTGCATGATTTGCAAAATAAAGGGGGAGATAGAATACAAACATGATTTAGTTGGTAAGTCATCATTTGGTATGAAATGATAAGTTTCAATTAGTTATGAGTTAAGTATAGGTCAAAGGGGAGAGTATGAGTTGAGGGGGAGCAACATACTACTTTAAAAGTTGAAAACATTTGGTTAAATTTTTGGTTATAAGTTGTGACATTAAAATCATGTTAGGTTATTTTGAAAATCATCCAAAAGGGCGAGAATGTTGAGAAATATGTTTGGATAATTTTCAAAGTCATGATTTTAAGTGGTGAATACTTAAAAATGTCACACATGGTGTTATATGTGATTAAAAGTTGAAAAAGTTAAAAAAGTTGAAATCGATCTCTAAACTTGAGACACATCGATCGATCGATGTACACATCGATGTACATCGAACCCTCACTTCGATCGATCGATGTCTAGGGTTTTTAGAAATAATTTTCTAAAATGTGTTAAAATGATTGTTTCATTTGTACATGATTTATACATGCTCTTTATGTGATTATTATGTGTTTTTGGTGATTATTATTGTCTTGTGACTAACATGCCTTGGAAGTTTCTACAACTTACCAAAAAGGGCAAAATTGGTATTTTAAGTTTTGTAGGAACATGATATGGTGAAAAATATTTCAAGGGTGCATTCTTATACTATTTATGATGACAAAGTTGGTATCATGGTTATTTCTGACCATCGGGGTCATTTCTGGAGTTGTCTTACACCAGGGGTATTTTGGTAATTTTACCCCCGAGGATATTTTTGGCATTTTCACTCAAGGAATCTCTTGAGCATATTATTATCTTCATTTTGGATCTGTGTTTTTATTATTTTGAAGATAATATGGTGATCTTATATCTTTTTCTCTCAACCGATGATATTATTGACTATAGTTGGATATGTGACGATTTGAGATGTCACATTCTAATTTTTCTCGAAGACCCTCTTATATATGTATAAGAGAACATTTATCATCATTTTTCAGAGATGTTAAAAGTGTCAAAGTTGTGGAAATGATCTCAACATATAAGAAGAAATATTGGAGAATTTCGGTGTTACACGTTGACATAATCTTGTCTAGTTTATCTATTTATTTCTTCTTCAAAAATTTGAGTTGCTACACTTATATATATGTGGAAAAACGTGAATATGCTGGTGGATATGATGTGGAGTTCATTTTATGATTTGGAGACAAGTGGACCAACCAAAAAGGAGCTAGTTGGCAAAATTGCCAACTTGGAATTTACTAAAAATAGCCAACGGCTATATTGTTTTATTGGTGAAATTTCAGCAGATTTTTGAAGTCAAAGAAGACTTCACATGTCCTATTATGGTGCTTGAATTTGAGGATAATTTGGTGGTATTATCCTTACTTATTTTATTAAGAAAAAAAAAATCAAAGTTTTTTTGAAAACACAAAGTAGCCAATGGCTACTACATGAAAATGGAGCAGATTTTTGACTTTGAAATGGTATGCCCACATGCCTATTCTTGTGCCAAAAAATTGAGAAGATGGTGGAGTGGTTATGGCCTTATTATCTTCACATTTTCAAGATAATTCCAAGTCATTTTTCAAGGTGTTAAAATCGTCCAAGGTGACATCCAAGGTGGACCAATCATTGTGTTTTATTTTGCCAAGTGTACAAAGCCAACCAATGAGGAGAAGACATTTGGAGTTGATGATGAAGATGATGACACATTGGCATTCTTATCTTCAAGGCTCAAATCACACTATAAATAGAGGCATTGGTGAAGAAGATGAAACACACTTGAAGCTCACAAGCATTCTATAGCTTTCATATTCATCTTCTTGTTCTTGTTGTTGTATTTTGTTGTAGCAAAGGTGTTCTTGATATCTTTGTTGTGCTACAAGCCTCTTGAGCTTCATTTGTAAGATTGATTAGCCATCTTTATAAGGCTACATCAATAGGTGTTAGAGGAGTTGCAACTAAGTGTTGCTTAGAAGGTGATTATCCAAGTCTTGAATAGGGTTGGTGTATAACCCAAGGATCAAGCTTGGCTCTTGTTGTAAGGTGCTCATTTCATAGTGAAATCCAAGGAAAGGTGTTCCTTGGGACTGGATTAGGTCACATTGTCCGAACCAGGATAAATCCTCGGTGTTCTTCTCTTGTTTCTTTATTTCTGTTTTCTGTCCGTTTTTGACTGCAGTTTTCACCCAACTTCATACAATTTGAACAAATAGCTAAACATTTTCAAAATTTGTGATTTTTGGTGGAGTTATACTTCAGACTGTTAGCTTTTGTTTGCAACAAGAATCACTTGATTTGAGCAAGGGAAAGTTAGTCTTTCAGCCTTTGCAAGATAACTGCTCCAATCTGGCTGCAATCTGACCAGTTTTGAGAAAACTTAAATTCTGTATTTTTCAAGAATTGTTTAAGGTGAGGGCCTTTTGGAAACTTTATCTACACATCCTAAGGAGAGTTTTGATATAAATATCAACCTTTTTGGTTGAGTATTCAAAGAGAAACACATTTGCAAAATCAGCAACATTCTGTCTAATTATGTCCAGATTGACCATCTGAATCTTTTATTTGTTTGAAGGGTCAAACGATCTTATTTTTGTCTGATTTTTGGGCAGAGTCTTGTTAACTCATTGAAGTTTAATTCTGGAAAGTTTCATAATTTTTGGAGTTGTGTACGAGTATTTGTGAATTTTTTAAAAACGGGTCCTGAATCTGAGGTAGTCTCAGATTCTGTTTTCAAAGGGATTTTTAACAAAGGGTTGTAGTGTAATTTTCGCTAACCACTATTCACCCCCCCCCCCCTCTAGTGGTGTTTATTTCAAGTGCGCGGTCCAACAATACAAAGCTCTTTAGTTTCTCTTCTTTTTTCTCTTCTCTATTATATTCTTGCTTGAGTTTATAACACGTTATCAGCACGAATTGCTCCAAAGAAACAAAAACAAGTAATCAAGAAAAGTATTAGAGAAAGAGGGAGAACACTCTTAAAATTTTGCAGGTACAGATAGCCTTGCGCAAGTCCGGAAAAACTGAATTTTTCCAAGTTATTCCCTGTTGGATCATCACCAAATTTTGTCAGATTATTCCTAACACATAAATGTACGTTTTGAACGGTGAAGATGTGTTTTGGTGATCTCTAGGTTAGTCCGAAAGGGTCATTTCCGATGCTGATTTTTCTGCTGAAAAATTTTACAGATTTATGATTTGTTCATTTTGTGTGTTTCTATTGTTACATATTTCTATCTTATTTTTGAAATATTTATTAAAAAACTAACCTAGCTCGAAGTCTAGATTTATTTTGAAGGTAGAAGAATAATGTATGGCTTACAGCCATATGGATAGACTGTTATCATACCCGAAGCATTATTATAGTAGCCATGCCCGAAGCATAAATTGTTGATATACCCAAAGCATGAATAGATGACATGCTCGCAGTATGAATAGTTGCTAGGAAACATGAATAATTGATATACACGCAGTATTGATAGTCGAAATATCATAAGCATGTGCAATTCACACGCCAAAAGCATGTGTAATTCACATGTTAGAAGCACAAATAATTCAAATGCTAAAAGCACAAATATTTCATATGCTGGAAGCATGAGTAATCAACATGCCAGAAATATGAGTAGTCGACATGTCGGAAGCATAAGTAGTCGAGATGCCGAAAGTATGAGTAATCGGCATGCCGGAAGCATGAGTAGTAGACGTGCTAGAAGCATGAGTAGTCGACCTGTCAGAAGCATGAGTAGTCAACATGCTTGAATCATGAATAATGGATATGTCTGAAGCACAAATAGTTGTCATGCTTGAAGCATGAGTAGTGGACATGCCCGAAGCATGAATAGTCGACATGCCTAAAGCATGTGTACCTTTAACTCGACTATCCTTAACTCGAGTACGGATTGTTCTATTAAGAATTTTGATTCACGAGATGATAACATTGGCTTTGTCTTTCCTTTTGAATATTACCCCCTCTATCTTTTGGCATAATCTTATGCAAAGCATGAATTAATGTGAAATCATTGTATTATTTATTGCATCCAGAATGTCCATATAGACTATGCATTGTTTGAAGTATTTTGAATGTTATACTGATCTATTTTGGATATCAAGTTTATTTGAATCCAAATTTAGTTATTCATGATATTGGTTGAACTCAAATCTTAAAGTGGTAACAGTGCAAGGAAGTTCTAACCTCTTTAATATATATATATATATATATATATATATAGCTTCCGTGTAAAAAAGAAAGAGAAAAAAATTAAATATATATATATATGAAGCTCGGAATTTTCGATGTTTGGAAAAGTTGTCCTTGTGATTACCATTTCTTCACAATGTTGTTAGGAAAATATGAATCATTATGCCTGAAGTATATCATGCCTGAAGTCTACAACATTAACTCAAACCTGTAGTTTTGAGTGAATATCTTGTTTTATCAGATATTTTACATGTATATGTTAAAAATAAATACATACGTTTCCCATTTTCCACGTATCCAATATGCTCTTTCAGTAGCAATATCAAGGAAATAAAATTTGAAATGTATTCTCATATGATTTCTTGTATGCTAGTTGCTGAATAATACAATGAACTTTCAATGGAAAACCATTATTATCACCAGACCGAATTACCACTATTCCCTGAAGCGAACGGAAGTAATTATAATAATCTACGTGGTCGTGGACGTCATCATGAACGTTATAGAAATTTTACGTCATACCACCTAAAGTGGTAAAACAAGGAAAAGCCTCAAGAAAATGCTAAGGCTATAAAAAATGGTGCACTAAAGGGACTTGTTATTAATGCTGAACTCAAGGTCAATGGTCCGTACTTGCCATCAAGGAATTTTCTTGATCTTTATCAAGACATCCCAGAAGGATGAAGGCAACAGACAACTAGTGCATTTTGGCTATGTCGATAATGTTACATTGATTCATATATGAATAGTGCTTCCTGAAGAAACATAATTGACTATTTCTGAGTTGATGCTCCATAATTAAATTTGATATTAACATATCATCCAAGGTGAATGATATGGGCATATGTCCGGTTGATATTGGAATGATGCACACGAAATTGACTGAAAATTGGCAAAAACGAATGTTAGTACCAATTCGAGTACTACGACATTGACCGAAGGTTCCAGAAGAGCAACTATTTTATTAACGGGTAATACACATACTAGTTAATATGACATTATTTTCCACCAAGTCGAAAGAAAACCTATTGAGTTTCAAATATATATATCTCAATGGTTTTTATGTTGCAACCATCAATACAGGGAATATGGAATTTTCATGTATCACATATGATGATTCACACCAGAAGCTTGTTAATGAAAAACTTCCAGTTTTCTCGTCTGGATTATATTATGTGACTATACGTCCAGTCAAATCTCATATTGTGATGAATCAGAAGTTTAATAATCCAAAGATATTTCTGCTATGACATGATCGACTTGGTCTCCCAGGTACAATAATGATATATGAAATTGTACCACATTCATATGTGCTTTTTTTTAACAATCCAGAAACTTATACTACCTCTTTACAGAACCAGCAGATTGTGATATTTCGTGATTGTGTGTTGCTTATTCATATGAGTTTGCTCTCGAAGAGCACAGTAGCTTTTGCCAAGCTTCTTGCCCGTTTTAAACGCTTCAGAGCATGCATTCCTCAAAGCTTTTAATGATTAGTGTAAGTTAATTGAGATTGACGTTAATTATTCAGTTGCATGTGTGCACACTTAACATGACCCAACAGTGTTATTTATTAAACGTTTACAACTGATTGCTAGACCACTGATTTCAAGGTCTAATTTACCCATATCAGCTAGGGACATGCAATTATGTATGCATCTGCGTTGATTTGGTGAGTTAGTTTTTCCGCCGTTAGGGGGAGAAAGTGTCGTTTTCTGAAAAACAACGTGAAATTACATGGAACGTTCCTTCACTATTTCGCCTGGATCAACAAACAAATCAATGCGAGCAAGAAGTAAAATGATAATAAAATCCCACGTTTCTGCGATAAATACGCCGATTCGACTTAATGTCTCTAAATGACATGATAATGGTATACCAAAAAGCAAGTCTAAAAAGTGGGCGCCCAATTAGTGCCAAAAATAAAAACCTTGGGAAAAGAAGGGTACAAGTTAATGCTCCATAAGAGCATACTCCAGAAGAGAAAAGAAGTTCACAACTTGAAAGCGCTGTAGAAATCAAAACTGATCAGTCTAAAATTGAAAAACAAGTTGCTCCAAAAGAAGCATGAGAACAAAATTTTCGAAGAGATCTCGTTGAATAATATAAGTTCAGGAAAAAATTGGGATATACAAAAGGTTATTTTTGACCATGTTTTTGCTTGTGGTATTGCATGTGAAATTCTTAATGAGAATCCTGAACCAAGATCCATTGAACAATATCGACACAGAAACGATTGGCCAAAATGGAAAGATGCAATCCAAGCAGAATTATAATCGTTGGAAAGTCACAAAATATTTGGACCTGTAGTCCAAACCCCTGGAGGGATAAAAACTATTGGACATAAAGAGGTTTTTGTATGAAAACGCAACGAGAAAAATGAGGTTGTGCGATATAAGGCACGTCTTGTTGCGTAAGGTTTTTCACAAAGACATTGGCTTGATTATTATGAAACATATTACCCATTAATTGATGCCATAACATTATGACATCTAATCAATCTAACAGTCACTAAAAACCTGGATATGCGGTAAATGGATGTTGTTACTACATATTTATATGGATCGTTAGATAATAATATTTATATGAAGATCCCTGAAGGATTAAAGTTGCTTGCAACATGTAATCAAAGGACACAATCATTATACTCAATCAAATTACAAATATCATTGTATGTATTAAAACAATCTGGCAGAATGTGGTATAATCGTCTTAGTGAGTACCTTGTCAAAGAAGGTTATATAAATAATACAATTTTTCCTTGTGTATTCATCAAGAGATCTGATAATTGATTCTCTATAATTGTGGTATTTGTTGATAATTTAAATCTTGTTGGGACTCCTGAAGAGCTCACTAAAACTGCTAATTATCTTATGAAAGAATTTGAGATGAAAAATCTTGGAAAAACCAAATTTTGTCTCGACCTACATATCGAACATTTGCCTAATGGAATATTTCTCCATCGATCTTCATATATAGAAAAGATCCTGAAACAATTTTATATGAATAAAGCTCATCCATTAAGTAGTCCTATGGTGATACGATCATTAGATGTAAAGAAAAATCAATTTCGACCACCAGAGGAAAATGAAGAATTATTAGGTTCAGAAGTACTGTATCTTAGTGCTATTGGTGCTCTTATGTATCATTCCAATTGTTCAAGACCAGATATAGTATTTTCAGTCAATTTATTGGCAAGGTATAGCACTACACCAACACGAAGACATTGGAATTGTGTCAAACATATTTTACGATATCTTCGTGGAACACAAGATATGGGTTTTTACTACTCAAAGAATTCAGAATCGCAATTAATAGGTTATGCTGATGCTGGCTATCTTTCCGACCCTCATAAGGGAAGATCACATAGTGGATACTTCTTTACTTACGGAGGTGCAACTATATCATGGAGATCAGTAAAGCAAACCTTAACTCAACATCTTCAAATAATTCCGAGATTTTGGCATGCATGAAGCAAGTCGTGAATGCATATAGTTGATATCGATGATTCAGTATATCCAAGAATCGTGTGGGTTACCTTCGCTAAGAAAAACTCCAACAACATTGTTCGATGATAATGCAGCATGTATTGCTCAAATTAAGAATGACTACATCAAAGGAGATAGAACAAAGCATATATCACCAAAGTTCTTCTACACTCATGACCTCGAGATGAATAGTGATATTAATATCCAGCAGATACAATCATTTTTTCACTAAAGCACTAGCAACGTCTACATTTAGAGAGATGGTCTACAACATTGGAATGCGTCAATTTAAAGATCTATTGCCAACATCAGGGAGAGTGTGATTACTATATGTACACTGTACTCTTTTTACTTCATCCAAGTTTTTTATCCCACATTGTTTTTCTTGGCAAGGTTTTAACGAGGCACTGTATCACACTTACCGATTTTTATAAATGTGTACTCTTTTCCCTTCGACCAAGTTTTTATCCCACTGAGTTTTTCTTGACAAGGTTTTAACGAGGCATATTCCATAAAATTTAGATATCTAATGGAGAGTGTTATATATATATATTTTGTATACCATGTATATCATATTAGATGTGGATATCCAAAGAGTTTATCTAGGTTCAATGTATCTTCACCCATGAGTTCTATAAATAGGACCACATATCATATATGAAAGACACGGGATAGGATCCCCTGACTGCCCCACATGGGCGGTAACAAAGGACTGCGCATCACGTGGCAGTCAGGAGTGGTGGTGAGGCTAGATGCTTATCACACGCATCTAGCCTCACCACCCCTGACTGCCACGTGTCAGGCGGTCACAAGGGGGTGAGGTAAAAGAGGGTTAGGGGATCCCATTCCGAAAGACACACCTTGAGATACAAAATTCTCTAGTTTCTCTTTTATCTTCTCTATTGTATTCTTGTTTGATTTTATAACACTTACGTCATCCTAATGAAAAATACAAAGTAGAAAATGAAAATGAGAAAATAAACCAACTGTTTAGCTTGCCCTGTAAGCATTTCATTTTTCATTTGTTTTTGTTTTTTGCGAACAATATATTTGACTTGGCGCCTCATCTCGATTTTGAAACTCCCGTCTCCCTCCTTCCTGTTCTAGCTCGCCACTACTATCCATACTAAAATCTGCCATCCCCCAACTGCAAAAAGTGGCCGCCATGGAGCAGCAGAGAAAGCAGAAAGTAGTCCAACAGCAACAAGAAGAACTTGAAGACATCCAACAAGGCCCTTCTCCTATTGAGCAACTTCAGGTATCGTTTTCCCTTCTTTCTCTTGAGAAGATTATCAATTGATGGCCCGACCTATGTTAATTAAATTCTTAGTTCTTCTTTTTGCGTTCGCAATTTGTTTCCTCAAATTGGTTAGCTTTCAATCTCTTCAAAAGTGTTTGTCTTGGTTCTTTTCGTTATGTGTTGTGTGCGTGTGTGTTTTTATTTATTTTTTGCTAGGGTTCGAAGTATAAACTTTTATCTGTTTTCTGTATATGTTTGACTCGGGAATTTGGTCTTTTTTGCTTAATAACGAGCTGTCAATTTTTGGCTTGACGCTGGAATTTGTGAGGGGGAAAAAAAGGGGGGGGGGGGGGGGGGGGGGTTATTGTGGCGCTTCAATATGCGTTTTCTATGAAATCCTTTATCTGGGTCTTGTCTGATTTCCCAAAACTCTGTCCCTGAGGCCTTCCCATTGTCCTAAAATTCATTCAATTTAGGTTGCCTAATCAAGTTGGGTTTGTGCCTTCGTGGGTGTGTCCAGTTACTATCATCTGAGCTTGAAGTTTTATTCGGGAAAATTTAGATTTTTGCCACTAAAGCTATGAAACTTGTTTTTAAAATTAATAAAACAGAAAACTTATTGGTTAGTTTTAATTTCATGATGAGATGTCTGATCCATTTGTTTAATTTATCTGTTTCTATGTTATGCTCTGGCCTATCATTTTTTCAGACAAATTCTTTTCAGCATTTGCAATGATAATCTTTTAAAATGAGAGTTTTTATGGATAAAGTAAAAGATCTTGTCAACTGTTCAAAAGGGTTGTGCTCCTTTACCTTTTATTCATAATTTACCTTGACAATTTACGACTTGTTGCTGCCCAAGTTGGAGAAGGAAAAAGCTGTATGCAACTGTCAGTTGATGATTTGATATAAATTGATGGTTGAAGCATTTCTTTTTCACTTTAGTGCAGCAAGTCCTGTCTATTAGAGATTTCATTCTAGTCAGTCACCGCTCTCTCTCTCTCTCTCTCTCTCTCTCTCTCTCTCTCTCTCTCGCTTTTCTTCTTTCCTAAGTTGTTGTTGGTTTCTTCCCATTCAAGGACTCTGGCATCGCAGCCATTGATGTAAAAAAGCTTAGAGATGCTGGCTTATGCACCGTGGAATCTGTTGCGTACTCTCCTAGAAAGGAGCTTTTGCAAATTAAAGGAATTAGTGAAGCTAAAGTTGACAAGATTATTGAGGCAGGCAAGCATGTTATTTTGGTGTTTTTGTTGGCACTTGAATCCATCTTTCTTTTCGCATAGTCTATTGCATCTGCACTTTGCACAATGTTCCAGAAAGAGTTTGAGCCTTTTCAATATCATGGACAGTAGTAGCTATATGCTTAACTTGTTTCCTGAGTCATGAGACTCACAATAGTTTTCTGGACAGGGGTTGACGCCTCAAAGCCAATATATATATATATTTTTAATTAATACATGTTTTGTGCACGGAATGGTACAGCTTCAAAATTGGTGCCTTTAGGTTTCACTAGTGCTAGTCAACTCCATGCACAAAGGCTCGAAATAATTCAGATAAGCACTGGATCAAAAGAGCTGGACAAAATACTGGAAGGTAGACTCTGATTTATTTACAGCTGCGTCTCTTGCTCCAGGTGGTTTTACTTGATATAAATTTTGCAGGAGGTATTGAAACAGGATCTATCACAGAGTTATATGGAGAATTTCGGTCTGGGAAGACTCAGCTATGTCATACTCTCTGTGTAACTTGCCAAGTAAGAACTCTCTTCTTCAAAGGCGTATGTCAGTTGACAAATTAGCAAGTTAAACATTTAAAATTGACTCTTCTTCAATGTCAAACATTTTATGCACCAATTATCTTCTAATACTCTAGCAAGTTAGTAAACTGTAAGTTTTAACCTTTTAACTCATGTGCTAAAGTACTGCTATCAAGTATTGCTCGAGACCTTTGAAATTTCTTATTTAATCTAAGAACATGGGACAAAAGCCATCTAACTGTGCTTGTAGAAGCAGTATTTCTAACATGTTCAATGATTATAACATTGAAGCTTCCTCTAGATCAAGGGGGTGGTGAAGGAAAAGCAATGTACATAGATGCTGAAGGCACGTTCAGGCCTCAACGACTTCTACAAATAGCTGATAGGTTTGTACAGACCTTTCAGTGTGCATTTCCCACCTCGTTTTAGGGTAATACGTAGTGTGGACTTGCATTTTATACTGGTATTGAATCATGCAGGTTTGGCTTGAATGGAGCTGATGTTCTGGAAAATGTAGCCTATGCTCGTGCATATAACACTGATCATCAATCTAGGCTTTTGCTCGAAGCTGCTTCTATGATGGTGGAAACCAGGTATTGTACCTTCTTCTTTCTGTGAATGTCTGCTTATTCCCGTACCACACATAATATATGTCCGTGAAGTCAACCTTTTTATTTTTGTTTTTTCGTTTTTCTGTTTTGGCTCTCTGTTAATGTGATTGCCATTCTCTCCAAGTCATCAGTATTTTCTTTGTAAATCTTCTATTCATTTTACTGTTTCGTTTATTCTGTTAATCGTTAGAAACTTTCTCCCTGAGAAATAGAATGCACTGGGTGTACTTCTGATCAAGGTTTATGGTATATGAATGTCTTTTTTTTTTTGCGAATTAGATTTTTATTTCACAACCAGGTATAGCGAAAACCTATTTCAGCAGATAAAATTGCTGAAATGTTTCAAACTTTGCAAAAGATGTTGTGTGTCGTTTAAGATAGCAAGACCTATCATTTATAGGCCTAGAGTTAGATCAAATGCCACTTTGAAAACCTATTTCAGCAGTTTAATTAACCTACAAGTCAGTTGCATAACGTTCATGTATGAAGGAAGATGATTCTTAGATCAAAAGATGCAATTCAAAGTGAAGAGTCCTGACTTTTGACACATCAAAAGATCCAACTTACACATGGTTCGATCCAAGTGATTTCTTACAAGTTTAAAGTGTTCAAATTACATTTCAATCTCCCAAACAACATCTTACATGTTTTTATATAAGTTTGGAGCAAATCTTAAAGTAGTTTAGACGTACTTTCTAACACCCTTCACAAAAAATTTCATGTCACAGGAGCAATTTAAAGCTATAAGCAGTTAGTTCCATTATTCCTATTTCCCTTTAACGATTTAAGAAAAGGCTAAAATACATGAATGTCTTTGATACTTTTATTCAACAAGTTTGTAAAGGAAGGTCCTGAGCTGGGCTACTACGAAATTAATGCCATTGTTGTTCAATAGCGCATTTTGTACAGGTGAAGAAATTCAACTACTTTATCCTGCAGGTTTGCTCTTATGGTAGTGGATAGTGCCACGGCTCTTTATAGAACAGATTTCTCTGGAAGGGGGGAGTTATCAGCAAGGCAAATGCATCTTGCGAAGTTCCTGAGGAGCCTGCAAAAATTGGCTGACGAGGTCTTCTTTCTGATTTTTTTTTTTTTGCTTCTATACTAGCCTTGAGGGCCCTGTCTAAGTTCATAGCTAAGTACTTTGTCTTGGCTTATTCATCAACCAGCATCCTTTTCATTTTTCAGTTTGGAGTTGCTGTTGTAATCACAAACCAAGTAGTTGCTCAAGTGGATGGTTCTGCCATTTTTGCTGGGCCTCAAATCAAGCCAATTGGTGGTAATATCATGGCACATGCCACCACAACAAGGTTTGCATATACTCCCAAACGCATTTTCTACCTCAGTTGAATAGTTGAATCCGACTGCTAACACCGCATGCTTACAGGCTAGCTTTAAGGAAGGGAAGAGCGGAGGAGCGTATTTGTAAAGTAATAAGCTCTCCATGCTTAGCTGAAGCTGAAGCAAGATTTCAAATTTCCACGGAGGGCGTAGCTGATGTCAAGGATTGATTGTGAGGTCGAAACAAA
The DNA here is from genome assembly GCA_036186865.1 of Eustoma russellianum. Lineage (NCBI taxonomy): Eukaryota > Viridiplantae > Streptophyta > Magnoliopsida > Gentianales > Gentianaceae > Eustoma > Eustoma russellianum. Next base: position 29,733,245 of record AP025057.1, read on the forward strand.
TGATTACCCAACAGCTCTATTTCCCTTCTTTTGTGATGAGAATAGTGCATCACTTCTTGCAGTTCTTTCTGCTAAGAAAAATGAAGGAAAACCTGCTTTTGTATCACTCAACTATATAGAGATAGATGGCATTTTGCCTAGAGAAAAAGGAGCAGTTTGAAGTTCTCTGTGGCAAGGGTATATGCAGCTGACTTGTTATTGTAACTACATTTTTGACACAGATTTTAGTTAATCTGATGCAACTTTCTCTAAAAATTGTCAGCAATTTCAGTTTGTGTTTTCATTGCTTCTTTTCTCAAGGAATTGGAATTATTGGTGGTTCATACAGAGAAGGATCCTCAATGGAATGGTAATCATGTTTTCACTTGTGAATTCAATTAAACCATACACATCTCATAGTTTTTGTATATTATTTGATTAGTACATTACCTGCTCATGAATCAATATTGTACAAGATTAGAGGGAGAATAGGATATAAACCTGAAGTTCATAGAGAAATTATTGAAAAGGGGAATTTCTTATACAACTGGTTTAGGTTTTTTTTTTGACTCTTGTACAAGTGTATGCGAACTTGAAGTTCAAATGGTTATCAACTGTTGGGTTCCTTTATCGACTATGAAAGAGTCATCAAATCATATTTGTTAATTAATTATACTGTGATCAGGATAAATGTCCCTGTTGAATAATCAATCAGTGCTCGACTAATGAGTCAATTACATACTGATAGTAAGTTTGATTTCTTGGTTTTAATTATAAATCTTCTCCAGAAGAGAAGTTGGATAAATTATATTAGTAAACTCTAGAAGAGACATATCCCAGAAGGGATGAAACATTGAATCACATGAAATACAGGCAATAAAATTGCATCACACGAAGTTCGACTTATTGCCTCACTAGTTGTTTAATGTCTTGGACTTCATTATGAATGAACATACTCACTGGTGATTGATGTACTTACACTTGCAGTTGTAAAATATCAGTACTACTTATCTATACTTGATGCTTGATGCATACGTGGAAAGGAATATATAGACAACCGAACAAGGTTGAATTTTATATGATCTTTATATATGTTGAGTTATCGGACCCTTGAAGTAGTTCCGAAGACAATAGATCGTTATTGGTCCTGAAGCACCATTTGATGAATCTTCGTGGATATTTTAGACCATATATGTTTATCCTACAAATCTCTTATGTAGCTTTATCCTTGATCCAACTATATAATATTAGAATAACATATATGAGCCTGCAGAGGGATATTATTCAATCCCTACAAAGCCGGTCATCAAACAAGTAATTTGTTTTTGGAGAAATGGCCACATTATATCGATCAACAAAACATGCTTTTGGCAGCCACATCATGCAATCATGTTGAAACAATTACAACTCATGAAGTGAGCGGTGAATCATGAATCACTCATCTAATTAAAGACATGAATTATATCTCACCTTCATTGTTTTTCAGAAGAAAGGTGTTATTGATATTGTTGAAATATTATAGCCGTTAGAAACATATCGTTTCCGTTAATGATTGTACAGAAAGTTACCGTTAGGAAGTTAGACTTCTCTTTCCACTTTTTAGTCTGTATTGTATAAATACTTCTTCTTGTGAATATACAAGTAACGAAGAATTTTCTTCTCTACAAGTTCATCTTTCAAAACTTCTATGAAGTAAATTGTTCTCGTGATAAATCTTCTATACATTTCACAATTTCTATATGGTATCAGTATAAAGCTAGGCTTGTAGCAAAGGGATTCACTCAATCCTATGGGATTGACTATATTGAGACTTTTGCGCCAGTTGCCAAGCTAAACACCATTAAAATATTCATGAAAGTTGGACAATTTACCTTTCCCATCAAGATTAGAAAATCTGGCAACATTATTTTCTTCTCTACACGTGAAAACGACAATTGCCTGTTCTCTTACCTACTTTCTCTCTACTACCACTTCATCTACATCAGTCTTCCATCTTTCAGACCTTAGTCTTTCTGCTATTTCATCTCCTGAACTCTCGTCTCACGAATCCACTTTGCTCTTTTCCTTGCACAACCGTCTTCTTCTTCATATCCTGTTTTAACTTCTTTCGTTTTTTTACTATACCATTATGGCGGAAGGGAGTGAAGTGACTTCTGTTCCCACAGGGGGAAAACCATCTGGCTCTTCATCATCAAACATTCTTGACTCATTTCCTGTTACAATCACTAACCAGAAAAACGGTGATACTACGCTGGTGGTAAGAAAATTTGAATCTAAGTTTGGAAATTATACTAAGAAATATTGCAGGTATTGTCAGAGGGACGGACATCTGATTGAAGAATGTTATAGGAGGCCTGATTCAACTGTCAAACCACCTCCAAGTTTCTTCCAAAGGAATTCTCAACGGTCAAGTAACTATGGAAGCAGATCAGTCTCCAATGGATCTTGGAGGACCAATGCTGACTCATGGATGTCTCCTAGAGCTGCTCTAGCTGATTCTGGTCCTGGGTCTGAAGCTGTCTTTACTCAAGCACAGCTTGATGCCATGCTCAAAATTCTTGACAGTCAGAGAAGTCATGCAAGCCGTGAAAACACCAGAGAAGGGGAACAAATCAGAGCCACCATGGCAAGTTCAGGTAATGTGGGTAAGTCACAACTCTGGATAGTTGATTCAGGTGCTACAAATCACATGACATTCAATAAATCTCTGCTTAGTAACTTTGAATCATTTATTGATCCTAGAAAAGTTAAAATCGCTAATGGAGATAGTATATCTATTCTAGGTTGTGGAAGTGTAAGATTATCTAGTAAACTAATTCTTAAACACGTTCTGTATGTACCTACCCTTGATTGTAATCTTGTCTCAGTTAGACAACTAATGACTGATAATAATTGCTGGACTGTTTTTTCATCCACTCAGTGTTTCTTTCTACCATCAACTTCTTCATGCCGTCAGGAGAATGATGGCACAAAGAAGACTACCAGGGAGATGATTGGCAGTGCTAATCTTCGAGATGGACTGTATTTTTTGGATTCTATCAAATCAGGAAGCTCTGCGGCCTATTCTAGTGTATATTCTGCTATGGACAGAACTGATGTCTCAAGAATAGACAAATCTAGAATAGATCTTCTTTTGCTATGGCATAGAAGGTTAGGACATCCTAACTTTCTATACCTTAAGAAACTCAAACCTGATTTATTTCATGATATTTCTGTTGATTATCTTAAATGTGAGACATGCTTATATGGCAAGCAGGCAAGGGCTCAGTATCCCTCTAAGCTGTATGAAGAAACCAAACCCTTTAACTTGATTCACTCAGATATATGGGGCCCTTCTAGGGTTCTAAATGTGAATGGAAGTAGATGGTTTGTCATCTTTATTGATGATCACACCAGGGTAACCTGGATTTATTTAATGAAGCATAAATCTGATTTGTTACACATTTTTAAAGCATTTCTCTCACTTATTCAGAATCAGTTCAATACAAGTATTAAGAATCTCAGGACAGATAATGGAAGTGAGTATATGGACAAAGAAATGAAAACGTTATTACTTGAAAGAGGGATACATCATCAGACATCCAATGTCTACACACCCCAGCAAAACGGAATTGCTGAAAGAAAGCATAGGCACATACTGTCAGTTGCACGGTCCCTGATGTTTTCTATGGATGTGCCTAAATATTTATGGGGTGAGGCAGTCCTTACTGCAACTTACCTAATAAACAGAATGCCCTCAAGGGTACTTGGCTTTACAAGTCCTAGACAGAAGTTATTAAATGCGTTTCCTTACTGCTTATTATTATCTGAGCTTCCACTGAAAACCTTTGGTTGTGTTGCCTATGTTTACCTTCAAGCTCAGTTCAGGGGAAAACTTGACAAAAGAGCCATCAAGTGTGTTTTTCTTGGTTACTCAGGATCCCAAAAGGGATACAAATGTTTTTGCCCTAATACTAGAAAAATGTATGTTACTTTAGATGTTATCTTTGATGAGAATATACCTTTTTTTTGCACCTATGATGCAATGCCATGAAGATGCAGGTTCTGGACAAGAACATTTTTGGAGCATTATAGATATTGCTCCCACAAGTGGTGGTATGCGTACAACAGAAAATATTGCTCCCACAAGTGGTGGTATGCGAACAACAGAAGAAGAATTCACTACTGAAGATGATACTCAGACTTATGAGGATGCTCAGTCAATCCACGGAGGAACACAACCAGGAAATCTAGAAAGGGTAAGGCTGCCTTGTACTCAGTTTTACACACGAAGAGACAGACAGGTAATGGTATCACCTGAGTCATCTGATTTACTGCTACCTATCAATAATGAAACTGAACCTTTACCTGGTATTTCTGATAAAGCTGATGACTTGCCAACTGAACCTTTACCTGGTATTTCTGATAAAGCTGACGACTTGCCTATTGCTATTAGAAAGGGAACACGTGAGTGTGTTAGGTATCATAAATTTTTGGGCAGTAAAGGATATTCATCTGCCATTAGATAAAGTAGTCTCCTATGATAAACTCAGTCCAGCCTTCAGAGCATTTAGTGTAAACATTGATTCTCAGTGTATACCAAGTTCCATTAAGGAAGCCTTAAGTCACAAAGGCTGGAAACAGGCAGCTGAAGACGAGATGAAAGCTCTTGTCAAGAATGATACATGGGAGTTAATGTCCAGGCCAGATAATATAACTCCGGTAGGATGTAAATGGGTGTTTTCCTTAAAATATAATTCTGATGGCACGTTGAACAGGTATAAAGCTAGGCTTGTAGCAAAGGGGTTCACTCAATCCTATGGGATTGACTATATTGAGACTTTTGCTCCAGTTGCCAAGCTAAACACCATTAGGATAATTTTCTCACTAGCTGTAAACTTAGACTGGAAACTGGTGCAATTAGACGTCAAAAATGCTTTTCTTAATGGAGAACTAAAAGAACATGTCTATATGGATATCCCACCTGGATATGAATCTGCAACAACCGTTGGTAAAATTTGTAAGTTAAAGAAATCAATTTATGGACTAAAACAATCTCCGAGGGCTTGGTTTAGTAAATTTACCAAAGTTCTTCTTTCATATGGTTTTAAGCAAGCTCATAGTGATCACACTTTGTTTATTTGTGCATCTGAGAAATCTGTTATCATACTCATTGTATATGTGGACGATATAATTTTAACCGGAAATTGTCTTTTTGGTATTGAAAAAGCAAAACAGTATCTGTCCACTCAATTTGAACTTAAGGATCTTGGGTCCTTGAGGTATTTTCTGGGAATGGAAGTTGCAAGGAGTGAAAAAAGTTTGTCCATTTCTCAAAGGAAATATGTTCTTGATCTTTTGCAAGAAACTGGGATGACGGGTTGTAAGCCCGTGTCTACCCCAATAGAGTCTACAGGTACCAATAAAGATGTGGATAGTGACTTACTCTCAGATGTTCATTCATACCAAAAGTTAGTTGGTAAGTTAATTTATTTGTCTCACACCAGGCCTGACATTTGTTATTCTGTAAGCTATGTAAGTCAATTTATGCACTCACCAACTCAATTGCATTTGAAAGCTGTTTTGCGGATACTAAGATATCTTAAAGGAGCTCCTGGTCAGGGGTTATTTTTTGGAAAACATAATTGCAGGAACATACAGGTATTCACCGATGCTGACTGGGGAGGTTCTAAAAGTGATATGCGATCTACATCTGGATATTGTACCTTTCTTTGGGGAAATCTAGTTACGTGGAGGAGTAAAAAGCAAAGTGTTGTAGCTCGTAGCAGTGCTGAAGCAGAATTAAGAGCATTGGCTCTTGGACTGTGTGAAGGATTGTGGATCAAGAGGGTTCTAAGTGATGTGCGTCAATTGGACTCCAATATACATATTAAAGCTTATTGTGATAATATTTCAGCAATCTATATGGCAGAGAACCCGGTTCATCATGACAAAACAAAACACGTGGAGATTGATAGGCACTTCATAAGAGAGAAGTTGGAAGATCAAACACTGGAAATTCAGCATATTCCATCCTCAGAACAAGTTGCTGACATTCTTACAAAACCAGTTATGCCAAGACAGTTTCATAGTTTGTTGTCCAAGCTTGGGTGCTCAAATATATACACTCCAAGCTTGAGGGGGAGTGTTGAAATATTATAGCCGTTAGAAACATATCGTTTCCGTTAATGATTGTACAGAAAGTTACCGTTAGGAAGTTAGACTTCTCTTTCCACTTTTTAGTCTGTATTGTATAAATACTTCTTCTTGTGAATATACAAGTAACGAAGAATTTTCTTCTCTACAAGTTCATCTTTCAAAACTTCTATGAAGTAAATTGTTCTCGTGATAAATCTTCTATACATTTCACAATTTCTATAGATATACCACGAATCCGGTCAAATGAGATCTAAACGATCTTTTTACTAATCCACTCCAAAGTACGACTTTTGAAAAATTGGTGAAAAGAATGGGTTGGCTCATACATCTTGAGCAACGTTGTCAACAAGGAGAAAACATTAAAGCAAAAAAAGAATATTGTATTATTTTTCCTTCACTAGGACTTTTTTTCTCATTTTTTTCCTAGTAAGGTTTTAACGAGACACATTCTTTGTATGATGGACATTCAAGAAATAGTGTTATGATTATTTATTTAATGGTTGTTTATCGGCTACATGTTGCATTTGTATAATGTCTCTATTTAATGTTTAAAGTGATTTACCTTTTGAGTGCCTTGTGAGAATGTTGTAACTGATTACAATATTGTTTGTCAGCTACATGTTGTAGCTGCTTATAATCTACTTGTTAGCTACTTAATACAGCTCATTATAAAACAATTTATCAGCTATTTATAATGTTGCTTGTCAACTACCTGTTGCAGCTGCATACGGAGTTGCTTGTCAGCTACCTGCTGTAGCTGATTACAAAACTGCTTATTAACTATTTGTGTAGCCGTTTAAAAATATACTTGTTGTAGCGACTTACAAAACTGCTTATCAGCTACTCGTTTAGAAACAAACAACTTCATTCCTATAAATATAACAAGAGTTTTCATTTCATTCTGCATCTCATTCCAGAAGAAATAAAATTCTTTTTTTTTTTTTACGTTCCCTCATTTCCCGAGCTATTTCCAATTATTTTATAACAAAAATTTAAATATCGAGAAGTGGACTAGCAAATTTGATTTTTGAACTGAAAAACAAAAAGGAGACGCTGAAATAACTCGCATGTAAATCTGAGATGTCGTTTGCTTTGCAATTACACATCAGAGTCATAATGAGAATGAGTATGACCGTTTGGAATATATGGATTTAGACGTAAAAGCGATAGTTGTTTGGTATTAAAATATGAATGCGTATGATTGACATTGATGGTGTTTGAAATCTATCGGAATTGAAATAGGTATCGAAGATAGGCGGTCAGAAAATTGGCAGAAAAAATTTGACCGGCCATAATAGTAACCAGCCGACGGCGTTGACCACCCTTATTTCTGGATATTGATAGACAAAAGAAGCTAGTATATCAAAAAAAACGATCTTCATTACCAAATACTGGATATCAATCCGAAACTCATATTCTTATTTTCTCAAACAAACTAACTTTTATGGCTTTACATTCTTCTAAACCTACAATCTAATGAGAACCCACAATTAAACACCCCTGAATCTTACGACCGCAACGATCTGCGTCGCCAACGCATATATAGTAAGACTACAAGCCCACCTATTGAATCTTCCATTAAACCCACTACTCACATGTGGGTTGGCTCGTTCATGGTGGTGATATTCTAAAGAAGAAGAAATCTTTCTCCTCCTTCCTCTTCCTGATCCGTTGTAACAATTTTTTTCCTCTTCGAGTCAATACAATTCTCAAGATCTACATTTCGCAATACAATGGCTACAACGACGCCACCAAAAGCCGCCGTTCCAGTTCCGAAATCCGGCGCAGTTTCCAGGGGCTATAATTTTGCTTCTACTTGGGAACAGGTACGATCCTCTAGTTTCAGCTCTTTAATAATTAATTTTTGAATCCCAGGCTTCCGAATTGTGTGATTGGTCCAGGTTATCTATCTGTTCTGGTGAGATTTTATTTGCGGATCTGAGTTGTGTGCTTTTCTGTACGATTTGATTGACTGCGCGTTCGCTTACTGCAACCGTTTATTGTCTTAAATTCTACGGCAATTTCTTTCATTCCTCTGTAGGAGAGATTACTGCTATTTACTGGTTCTTTCTTAATGTCAGATGAATTTGATTTTGTTCTTTGCCAGTTTTCCTTTTTCTCTGTTTATAGCTCCCACGGATCTTATTGTTTCAGCCTTCGTCGTTTCATTATTTATTTAATTGTTTAAGTCTCTGCCGATGGAAGTTTACTCATTTTGCGCGTTTAAAGAAAAGGCTAAGCCATTCTTTTGGCCAGTAATTCTTTTACTACTGCATTACGGGTGAACTTCCCGAACATGCAATAAAGAGCAAAAGAAGAACTAATTACAATTGCTTCCATCTCCAGCTGTACTGACTCTAAAGTAAAACATTGCCTTTTCATTGCTCTGACCATCTGAATAATGCTTATTTATGATCAATTTGGTCTTTAACTACTTTCTTCTTTGTCTCCAAATTGCGAATAATAGTTCTTTACTAGGTTTTCCGTAGCCTTGATCTCCGAAAATTATGGCACGAATGAGTTAGTTCTCTGGTCACATTCTTAGACAGGGTTTTGCATTATTTATCTTTTTTTGTTTTAAGTTTTGGATTAAATTTTTACAGAATGCTCCATTGACAGAACAAGAGCATGCAGCAATACAAGCGCTCTCACATGAAGTTGCAGAGCGACCATATCCACCTCATTTAGTGAGCACTCTGTGACCTTTGCTCTTTATCCCATACATAAGTTTCTCTTGTGTGTTTATCATGACTTCTATATCCTAAGATTAATTACAGATTATTTATTTTGCAAGTCCCTAGACCATGCTGCAGGTCAGGATAACGGTCTGTCTATCTCGACAAGGCATACATCCATGGAAGATTCAGACACAGTTGACAGTGTCTTGGTGAATACGAACCAGGTGAGCGAGCAGGCTCTACTGCTCCAGTTGCGTTCTCTTTTGTGGACATTTTATCATAGAATATCTTCTACTCAATTTCCTTTTTTCTCTATGTCATGAGCGTTTAAAGGAGCTGTTTGTTTGTGCAACAGGCTGTATTCAGTCTAATATTTATTTGTTCATTTTCTTTTTTAGTTAAAACTAGCTTCTTTGTACATGAAAAATGTTTAAAATTTGGTTTGCCAATTTTTGACATGGGTTGTTGCAAATGGTCATTCCTCCTTTGACCAATCGGTTGTGCATATGGATTGATTGTTGTTTGGTACCAGCGGCAGGCATCACCCTTTTGCATATATGATGATTTAGCCTTTGTAACAATAAGAACTTTGGTAATTTAGTGCATCAGATTTTAATAGTTGACAGGCTGGTCCTGCTCTTTGTTTGCTGCAGTTTTATAAATGGTTTGCCAATCTTGAAGCAGCTATGAAATCAGAGGTTGGTATTGCTTTAAAATGGAATATTTGTGTGATTCGTAGTAAACCAGTGCCTGATCTTTTCCTTTGTATAGACAGAAGAAAAATATCAGCACTATGTTAATATATTGACGGAGCGGATACAGACTTGTGATGGCATACTTCATCAGGTGAAGAAATACCGTTCCTCTTTTCTCAAATACTATGATATTCCATTTAATATCTTCAGTGTGCTGCTTAAAGTCTCAGGTAAGAGAAGAGTGTTTGATTTGGCGTCCCTTAACATTTTATGTTTCAGGAAGAATTAGTAGAAATCTGAAACTGGGACCAAAGACTCTTAGAGAGGAAGTAGATGCGTGAGTCATGGACACATTAGTAGTGTGACGCACCGACAGTTGAAAGTTCAACAGTCATCTTCTGTGATTTTAAGTAAATAAATGCCAGTCAAAATAACATTTGTATTTCCTATTGTACTGAACTGTAGAGCCCTGAAGACTAAAATCCTAATTTAATCTTAAGAGTGAGTCAACTCCTGAGTATCGGTGAGAAATTAAAAGCAACCTAGTCATCTAAACAATTCACATGTGTGTGCGACCATTGATTAGCTTCCATATGTAATCAAATGATTTCTGAATTTTCAACTAGGTTCTTGGACTTATTCTATCGACGCTTTGAAGACTTGTATATTGTATACATTCCCAAACTCCCAATGTTGCTAAATTCTGCAGCTGGCCGAGCTGGCTGGATTAAGTACTTCCAGTCAGTAAGTGCTAACAACTGTAGTGTCACAAACCAGCTCTTGCCTGCAGTAGGGGATGCTGGGCAAGATAGAGAGTGACACACATTTTCTAACCTCGTAAATTCACTAAACAATGAGCAAAATAGTAGCATTAGCAAATTCTGTAAATTTCCATTCCTAGTATTAGTTGGAAGAAAATTGGGTTTGTCTGAACCATGACATTTTATTCGCTTACATATTGGTCTGTTTTTCAGCAAAAACCGAATCTGGTATATTCAGACTAGCTTATCGTTGCATTGGTTGCTAGTTAGATCTCTTTTCCATATAACATTATTTGCTACTAAAGTGGTATCCATATACACTACCACCGTTCCCTTTTCAAATTGTCTTTCGAAATTTTGGTTGTTGAAGTTGACAGGAGATTTTTGCCTCTAATCCAGCTACATGACCGAAGATTTTCTCTGGAATTACCATTTTGTGACACTTTTAAAAGATCAGTAGTATAAATGTTACAAAAAAGTTAAATGGTCAAAATGTTACCCTAGGAACAGTTAGTTTAGTGGCTGCTAGTGTTCTTTGCCCGAAAAGTAATTGAGACTAATCTGAAATTCAATGTGTGGTGTCCTTTTGCGGACTGTAGTTCTTAATCGAAATCTGCATATATTTATCATTCTCCTGAATTTTCTTTTCCAGGTAGATGAAACGCTTGATTTGTTCAATGAACTTCAGTCTCAACATCAAGCAGTGGCAATAAAGACTAAAACTCTTCATGATGCATGTGACAGATTGGTATGCTCATCTTTCCACCTTAGTACTTGGTCTAATGATTCTTACATTGTAGAACAATTTGGAAGGCTATCATTTACGTGGCTCTGCCCATGGTTTTCAGTTCATAGAATGATGAGTTTGGCAATCAGATGCCTAGGACTAGCTATCATGCAGTTACCCGTCTAATCAGTCACTTTATTTTCCCTCTTTGTTATTATTATGTTAGTCATAGTGAGCTACCAATTTGGCATGCTCCATCTTCTGTTGTCTGTTCACTGTGTACATTTAAGTTCTCTAACTAACTTAATGATTTATTTCTTTTACAGCTTATGGAGAAACGCAGATTGACTGAATTTGCTGAATCCTTACATAGCAAGCTCAGCTATTTCGATGAATTGGAGAATGTAAGGTTTGATAATCTATTTCAGAGTTTTATGAAGGAAATTGATTTTGTTTACTTTTCCTTGTCATTTACAATTCTTAGCCTCAAATCATTAGCTGATAGATCATTCTGGTCCACATGATTATATGCTGGATATGTATTTCTCATAAGTGGCCCTATAATTTGGGTTTCCACAGTCAAGTGATAACCAATTGAATTTCTGATGGAGCTCCGTGCTTGGTGTCACTTGTACAGTTATTGAATTTGAATTTAGAATTTCTTGTTGTAAAGCAGTGGGATCCTCACAGATATCTTGGAAGTTGGAGCTCTGGATTCGATAAATAATGGACATCCTAGAAAACTGGAATCTAATTAACCCTTCATGCACCCTTGGAACTTCGGAGTTTCAAATATTTTGAAATAATTTCTTTATAGTGAATAAAAAGATATGTAAGGGAATGGAAGAGATGGATCTTTTTATGGGAGGAATGCTTTTTTGATGAGGAAAAAAAGGATGAACTCATCCTCCGCGTGTAGATGGGTATAATTGGCTCTGTATCATGGATCCATTTAGGTGGTCTTTATCTTCAAATCTTGATTTTTTGTCTGAAGTTATGATTTGTGTAGCTTGGACAGAAACTACTAATCAGTACTTCTGCTGAAGAAACTTGTCTAGTTTGTATTCTAGCTGGTAGTTTGGTTATAAACTGTAGTGTGATAAATCATATGGGAATTTTCAGTATGCACTTTGCATTTATATATGGTTTCCTGGGTTGCAGTTACTAGTTTCTAGTCAAATGCCAATGAGTAAAGTCAATGGGATCTGCATCCATACAATTCCAGTGCTAAATATATCTTGTTATTTTGCCTATGCGTATGTCTTCCAAAATGACCACCTCAACCACCTTAACTCGGTCTCTGTTTTTTTTCTTGACAGGTACCATATGATACCTCTTTAATTGTATGTATGAATGAGTGATGTAGATAATACAACTGAAGCTATTAGTTATGCATACTTTTCTCTGTTATTTAAATAATAAGTTTGGATCTTTTCCTAACTCTTAATTTTGCTGCATCAAAGGGTAGAGGGGGAAAATAAAGTGAAAGTAAGGTAGAGTTACTGTCAAATCATATCATGTTGCAGTAGTGGGTTGGTTTGTTAATATTTGGTATTCTTAAAATGGAAAAAGGAAATTTGAATTTAATTTTAGAACCTTGATAAAGGGCAAGAGCAAAAAGAGAAGTAAGAGTATAATTAATTGTTCTTGTAAATGACTGCAGAATTGAGTGGTGAGGTCGTGCTTATCCTGATGGTTTACTTCTCATAGTAAGAGGAGATATGGATAGTATGAACTCACAGAGATTTGGTAATATGCTAGGTGAAGAGATATCATGCTTCTTGAGATCATATGTGGGACATGGAAGCTGGAATGTGGGAGATGTTGCGCCAATTGGCGCCTGAGGTTAAGCTATAATTAGTAAATATTTGGTAGAATCGAGTCTGCCTTACACATTCACAGACACGAAAGGGAGAGAGGAGAAGAAGAAATGTTGAGAGGCAGAGAAATTGAGGAGATCTTCTAGAAAACAACCATATTTGTGTGACTAGACTGGCTTACCTATTTTGTTCCCCATATGAAGATATATGCCTCTATGAAATATATTATGGTGTATTCCGTTCCAGTATTTGTCGCTTCTATCAGTTCCAATAAACTTCTTATGTCAGCTCTTACACTCTTTTGTAATCCATTAGAAAGGCTTTCTTACTCCAATTTTTCTGAAGAATTTATATTATAGAAAGACATCTAGTAGTATTTTTCAGTTCTTGTATCTTTCCCGTCCAAACAAACTTAATTGCTGTTTTTGCCAAGTTAGCACGTGTTTGTAACATAATTCCTTCTGAAGAATTGACCATTTTCTTCCTTGATGTGCCTTGACCTGTGTTTGCAGATAGCAACCAGTTTTTACTCACCAAATATGAATGCTACCCATGAGAACTTTCTTCCGTTGCTCAAGAGACTTGATGAAAGTATATCGTAAGTGGAGTTGCTTTCTCTATGGATTATATCATGTGATCAATTTGTACTGTTTCTTGCCTAGTATTACTATGGTCATGTTTATAATTAACTTTGCACATGTTAATATGATGTTTAGATAATCCTCGCCTACGTAAAAAGTAAGCAACTTTAAAGGACATCCTGTAATAATCCAAGCAGAGTCAAAATTATGAGATCTATAAAGGATAAGACCACAAAAGCATGCATCCCTTGTTAATTTGGACTCTCCAAATTGTTAATAAGTCTTTGAAGCCGTCTTTTGACGACTTGCTTCTTTTTTAGTACACGAATTAGTCCATAGCTGGCTATGTAAGTTACTTTACTCTACATTGTTACATAGATACATAATTGATGTACAAGAAGATGAGCAAAAATGGCTTAGGATATTGAAGATATAGACAAGAGTGAAACCACTATGTGGAATTTGTCATACAGTTTTAGGGCAAAAGTTCCAACTGTGCTACTGTTATCCAAATTCACACATTATGTGCAGCAATCTGAGAGCACCATTATTTTTAAAGCAGACCTGCATGTGACTATTTCAAGCTTGACCTTTTTGTTTTACATGAAGAGAAATTTCATTTATAGAAAGCAGCAAAAGCACACATATAATATTCGGGGATCTGCCACCTTAGTAACGAAAAACCGTTGCAGCAGTCCGAAAAAGAAAGTCAATACTGGGTTCCCAGTTTACTTTGTTTTCTCCCTTCTCCATGACTTGACAAATAGTCTGATACTTGATGGGATATTTCTTCATTTGTGGGGATTCCTTAGGTTACTTGTCATTTGTACAGGTATGTTGAGAGTAATCCGCAATATGCAGAATGCAGTGTATATTTAGTTAAGTTTCGACAATTGCAGGTTGGTGTGGTTTGTACTTATATAAAGCACTTAATTTATGGTAGAGATTTTTCTGTTTTTTTTAAAAATGTTTTACTTCGGATTATCTTCATTGGTATTTTTCTTTGAACTCTTTGGTCTAATATTTTGATTCCTGCCAATGAATAGTCCCGAGCACTTGCCATGATTCGCTCGCATATTGTCTCTGTTCTAAAGAATGCATCGTCTCAGGTATGTTGCTTTACGTTTTCTCATTCCACTCATTGCTTTATCCATGTAGCACTTTCAGACTCCACCTGTTAGTATTGTATGTGGTACATGTTCCATGAATATATAAGGTCCAAGTAGCTATAAGAAGCACTGTTGGTGGTAAATCAGCTGTATCAGAAGGGGTTGAGGCATCTGCTATTTATGTCCGCTTCAAGGCTGCAGCAAATGAGGTAAAGTAACTGGTTTTGTTATTTAGACGTTCACTATCTCTGCTGGCAAGGCAGCAGTCCTTTTGACTGGACAACACCTTTTAACTTCACATTCCTATGTATTTGCAGCTTAAGCCCGTAATGGAGGAAATTGAAAGCCGGAAAACAAGGAAAGAGTATGTGCAAATTCTTGCAGAATGTCATAAAGTGTACTGTGAGCAGCGTCTGTCCTTGGTAAGTACATAACTAATTTATTTCCATTTTTCAGCCAGTTGTCTAGTTGTTCTATTTGGCTTAAATTGAGGACGTGCTTTTCTTTTTCTCTTTTTTCCCCTCAGAGTTGTTATGTTTCTGCATATCTAGGTAAGAGGCATAGTGCATCAAAGGATCTCAGAGTTTTCTAAAAAGGAGGCGTTACCATCGTTGACTAGGTCAGGCTGTGCTTATCTAATGCAGGTAAGGTCAAAGATACTTTGGTAATCCTCTCTCTCTCTGTGTGTATATCGATATACATAGACATATATATGTGTGTGTATCTCAAGTTGACATTCGCCTTCTATTAGTCCAGGTGTAATTGATCCAGTTGATCGACACAATTGATTATAGGCAACACGTCTTTTACCCAATATCAAAGGATTCGAACCAAGATTTCCAGATGGATGAGATGGGGTATTCGTATATCTAACACCGAATTAAAATGTGAAAAACTTTCCTCTAAGAAAGGAAATCTTGAACGAATTGATCGTAAACTTTGAGATTTTAATATACCCTTCTGAATCTGAAGAAGTTCTTAATCGTATAGAAAATAGAATTTCCACAATAAACGAAAATCCCTCGAATATCATTTGAGAATACAAATTTTTGTTTCGCCAAAAAAGGTGATTTTGATTGCAAAACATCTAGTTTGAGGTCTTAAAAATTGTTGAAATCATTCTTCAATCACCCTCCAACCCCAACACACGCAAAAAGAGAGGAAAAATGCACCAAAGAAGAAAGACGTGTGAAAACAAATGGTATCTCTAAAGTTACAAAATATTGCAAAGAAAACATGAAAAGCACAATCAGTAACGGCACGAGGGGGGTAATATATATAGTTTCCAAGTTAAAATCAAGTGTTATAGGTATCTTCTCTGGAAAGTTGGGGTGAAGGGTGAACAGGAAAGTTAAAGATGAACAGGCATTTGGATTTGGGTTTATGTATCAGTGTGGTTTTACTTGCTAATAAATGGAGGTATGCTGTAGAAGTATCTCATTAGCAATGCCTTCTTTTTCTTGGTTCAAGTTCTCGTCATGTTGAGCTAGCTATATATAATTTTTGCTTACCCCACGAGGTGGATAAGTATTTCATGGAGCTAATATATATATATATATATATATATATATATGTGTGTGTGTGTGTGTGTGTGTGTGTATATCAGTCCTCAAAAGAAGGGGGGAAAAGGCTGAAGAACTTTTATATATATATATATATATAATATATATTAAAATTGGGGAGGGGAATCGAACTCGAGACCCGGGAATAGGATAAATGTTACTCAACCGCTAGACCTAAAGGTTTTTCGCACTTATATATATATATATATATATATATATATATATATATATATTGTACATATTCAACGATATGGTCTTTTTTCCCCTTGTTTCTTGCATTCTTTCTTTGTTCTACATCCTTCCCCCCTTCTTTTGAGGGCTGTTTTTTCTTTCTATTGAGCTTCATAATCATGCTCTTAATTCTGCAAGAAGTGGCTTTAAATGTGTTTGTCTCATGGTTTTGGTTGCAGGTGTGTCAACTTGAGCATCAGCTGTTCAGTCATTTTTTCCCAAAATCATCAGAGGATAGTTTAAGTTTGGCTCCTTTGAATGACCCATTGTTAGTTTCTCTTCCCTGGAGATCATTTTGTTCCAATAGAGTTCCTCTTCCGGAGGCTTTTTCATGCACAAGTTTCTGTATGATGAAGTTGACTATTGGATATCCTTGTTTTTAGTTAGTCAGTTACTGTTCAACTTGTGTGTCTGTGCGAGAGAGGGGGAAATATGAAATCAACATAATTCAGAAAATGTCTAATAATTTTAGACATTGGTTCTGTTGAATCCTTGTCATCCTTCCTTGTTGATGATATTGCAACAGCATTCTACCTGAAGATGGGATTGAATTGTTCTCTTATGTCTTTGTGTCTCTCTCTCTCTATATATGCACTCACATATATATTGTCACCATAATTTCATCAGTTTTGTATGGGGAACATATTTATAGATGCTTCTCATACCTTTTGAAGATCAATTGATGATGCAATATCCTGAATTTTTTCCTTCTTTGATTAATTTTGCAGGTGTACTCTTCTCTATGATACATTGAGACCGAAACTTATTCATGAAACCAACCTGGATGTTCTCTGTGAACTTGTTGACATTCTTAAAGTTGAGGTTCTGGGTGAACAGTTGAGCAGGCGAGGTGAATCTTTAGCAGGGTTGCGACCCACTTTAGAGAGAATCTTAGCAGATGTCCACGAGCGATTGACTTTCCGTGCTCGAACATATATTCGGGATGAGGTAGAGTTGTTAAAGCTGTATTTGGTTCTTCGTTAAACTGTTTCACTAGAATAGCATGTCAACCACACAAGATTGGTTTAACATCTTAGTTTCAATTTTAAGATCTAGTCACCAGCATTTCAGAACTTATAATTCTTCTTTATTAGGGATTGAACTTGATTTCTGTTAGATCATATGGATGCTAGTATCCACTTTGCTCTTAGTTTCACGACTTCGTTATTTGTAGTAAAGAATGTTCAATTTCATTGTGGTTAATGTTGTCTTATGATGGTGCAATTGTTTGATTTAAGATGTTACTTTAAACAAGATATACAAAAACTTGGGTGAATTGATTATTATTGTTATGATCGTGTTAATTTTTGGTGTTTGTTGACATTGCGAGGAGTGTTGATACCAAACTTGGATTGTCTAGCTCATTCTAAAATTCTTTTTTTTGCAAGTTATATATATATATTGCCAACATAGAGCAATTTCTAGTTGTCAATGCAAAATATAGGTAGCTTACAATGTATTCTTTGTAACTAATGCTAATCTTTACAAAAAGTAGTCATAAGTGACCACATGAGCTAAGCCTCCTAAAAGTAAAATACGAACGGAAGTTGCTAACTTATACAAAAGTTGCCTAAGACAATAACAAAATAGGTGGCGTACAATAAGATACCATATATCTATATCAGCCTTTGTTCATCCGCTAAACCAACAAAATAGAGAGATAGCATGACGCAATGTATGCTTGAATATCATAAACTAAGTGAAAAAAATCCTCATTGGAAGGCCCAAATTAATAGCAATTTCCCAAGTTGCTCCAGTCTTCTTGACGTTCTTCCATGGTGAAACAAAAACCTTAATTTTCTGTAGTACTTCTCTAATTACAATCTATTTATTCCTCTGAGGTGTTTGATGAAACCTCTGATTTTGTTCTCCTTAGACTGAGTAGACAGCAGCAGCCAGGACAAAGTATAACAACTCTGTTTGAAACTTGTAACACCAATGGTTGTCTAGTAGCTTGGAGGTGATTCCATGAGAAATTGAATGTTTTACAATTTAGCCTCATTAGTACATCCTTCCAAACAACCTTAAAAAAGAGGCATTGGAAAAAACAAATGTTCCTGAACTGTTGAGTGTGAAGCCAGGCCCACTCTTTGTGTTGGTCAAAAGTGGTAGACAAAGTGGTAGAAAAACAAGGATCCATGATTTAAGGCAATAGCTAGAAAGCCATGTTTTGTGGGATCCATGATTTAAGGCAATAACTAGAAAGCCATGATTTGTGGAAATTTTTTTTTATTACTACTAGCCTTTATCAATCTCTATATGAGAGATGCTCTTGTATTTTGTAAGATACACCATTGAAACCACCAAGAATAATACACTCCTAGTTACCCGGTGGATGTAGGTCAGATCCCAGACCGAACCACGTTAAATCTCTCGTGTTCTATTTCGTTTTAGTTCTTGTTAAATTGTGTGTTTGTGTTTGAATGAGCTTCAAAACCTAACAATTGGTATCAGAGCGAGGTTCTTGATTCAGTGAACACATCACAGCTCCGCCGCTAGCCAGCCACCACCTGCCGCCGCCGCCAACCTAGCCATCGCTAAGTTTTCTGCTGGAAAACACCGCAAAACACTGCTGCAGTTTTGCAGCCACCTCCAGAAAACCAGAAAACAGTTTCTGCAGCCACAAATCAGTGGAAACAGCCAATACTGTTTCAGATTTGCTGCTGAATTTTTGGGTTTTTTGCACGGTTTACGAGGTCAGAATTTTCGGGTCAGTTTTCAGCTTATTTCTCACGTATTTTCTGGTCAGTTTGAAGAACTCAGTCAGAATAATGTCTGAGGATGGAAAGACCAAAATTGAGAAGTTTGATGGGCAAGATTTCGGATGGTGGAAGATGCAATTCGAGGACTTGCTGTGTCAAAAAGATCTCCTTCAGTGTTTGACAAATCAGAAACCCGAAAAGATAAAAGATGAGGAATGGGCCGACATGGATAGAAAAGCCCTTACCGTCATCAGGTTCACTTTGTCTAAGAGCGTGGCCTTCAACATTGTGAAAGAGACTACCGCTCAAGGATTGATGAAAGATTTATCAAACATGTATGAGAAACCTTCCGCGTCTAACAAGGTATATCTAATTAGACAGTTAGTTAACACTCGTATACGGGAAGGTGCATCTGTTACTTCTCATGTGAATGATTTCAATACTATCATATCCCGTTTATTATCTGTTGATATTAAATTTGATGATGAAGTACAAGCACTACTACTCTTATCCTCGTTACCGGAAAGTTGGTCAGGATCAGTCATTCAACCGGAACCACTAAACTCACGTTCGAGGGCATTCGTGATTTCATCCTAGGAGAGGATATCAGGAGGAAAAGTACAAGTGAATCATCCAGTGCTAGGAAGAGGTAGAAGGAAAGAAAAGGAGAATAACAGAGGAAGGTCTAAATTCAAAGGCAGGAGGGGAAATTCAAAAACAAGAAAGGAAAGAAACGACATCAAGTGCTGGAACTGCAATGAGAATGGGCACTTCAGGAGTCAATGCCAGAAACCTACAATGGAAAGAGACAAGAAAGGGGCGAATGTTGCTACAGCCTCCGATTCAGATGATGCATTGATATGCTGTGTTGAGGATACAGTCGAGTCCTGGATTATGGACTCAGGAGCATCATTTCATGCTATCTCAAGCTCGAGAAAGATGAAGAATCTAAGACAAGGCAATTTAGGTACTGTAAGTCTTGCTAATAACCAAACTTTGGATATTACTGGGGTGTGGGACATTGATTTGAAAACAACCTTGGGTACTGTTTGGACATTGAAAGATGTCAGGGTAATTCCAAAATTAAAAAGAATGTTAATTTCCATTGGGCAATTAGACGATCAAGGGTACGATGTTCACTTCGGGAGTGGACAATGGAGGGTCGTCAAGGGTAACATGGTAATTGCTAAGGGAAAGAAACGGGGTACCTTGTATATGGTTGAAGCATTTGCAGGGAGTGTAAATGCAGTGGCCAAGGGGCCGAGTCCGCCCAGCTTGTGGCATCAACGACTTGGTCATATGAGTGAAAAAGGCATGAAAATGCTTGTTGCCAGAGGAAAGTTTCCAGAATTGAAACAGGTCGTGTCTGAGTTCTGCGAACCATGCGTCTTTGGCAAGAAAAAGAAGGTATCTTTTGTCAAGACAGGCAAATCACCAAAGGCTCAGAAATTGGAGCTTGTTCACACAGACGTATACGGACCTACTCCAGTTGCTTCTTTGGGTGGTTCACACTACTACGTCACCTTCATTGATGATTCAACACGCAAGGTTTGGGTCAAATTTCTCAAACATAAATCGGACGTTTTTAATACATTTAAGAAATGGAAAATTGCTGTTGAAAATGAAACTAATTTGAATGTCAAGGCTTTGAAGTCGGACAATGGAGGAGAGTATGTTAGCCAGGAGTTCTTCGACTACTGTGCTGAACATGGAATACGAATGATAAACACTGTTCCGGGCACACCTCAACAAAACGAAGTTGCAGAAAAAATGAACAGAACATTAAATGAAAGAGCCAGAAGCATGAGGTAAAATGCAGGGCTACCAAAAATGTTCTGGGCAGAAGCAGTGAATACTGCAGCATATTTGATCAATCGAGGTTTATCAGTTCCATTGGGATTCAAAGTACCATAAGAAGAATGGAAAGGGGAAGCAGTACAATATAAGCACCTAAAATTTTTTGGGTGTATTGCATATGATCTGGATCAAGATAGAGACAAGCTAGATGCAAAAGCCAAGAAGTATACCTTCATTGGCTATGAGTCTGACAAAATGGGTTACAGGCTTTGGGATTCAGAAAGCAGAAGAGTAGTTCGAAGCAAGCATGCTACGTTTAATGAGGTTGAATTGTACAAAGACGGAAAGGAATCAAACTCTAAGGTTCAGAAACAGCAGGTAGAGTTCGAGTCAGGAACTAGTAACCAGAATGCTGAATCGGTCCCTCCGAACCGGTTCCCAAACCAGAAATAAATGTCGACGCAGTTCCAGAGTTTGAAGATAGTGGGAGTTCAGATTCAGAAGAACAGTCCCCACCACAGCAGCCTGGTCAGAATAATCATTGGGTCAGGAGATCCACCAGGGAAACAAAGCAGCTACAAAGATATGATCCTTCAGCAAACTATATTCTCTTGACTGAGAATGGCGAACCCGATAGTTACTTTGAAGCGGTCAAGATGAAAGATTCTCGCCAATGGGAGAATGCTATGAAGGAAGAAATGGACTCTCTAGAGAAGAACAAAACTTGGGTTTTAGTCAAGCTTTCACAAGATAAGAGAGCGCTACAGAATAAATGGGTCTTCAGAGTCAAGAAAGAACACGATGGGTCTAAACGGTACAAAGCCCGTTTAGTTGTCAAAGGATTTCAGCAGAAAAAGGGGGTTGATTATGATGAAATCTTCTCTCCAGTGGTGAAGATGACTACTATCAGGTTGGTTCTTAGTATTGTAGCAGCAAAACACCTGCATCTAGAGCAGCTAGATGTCAAGACAACATTTCTACATGGTGATCTAGATGAAGATATTTACATGGTACAGCCTGAAGGGTTCTAGGTTGTCGGAAAAGAAAATTGGGTCTGCAAGTTGAAAAAGAGTTTATATGGTCTTAAACAGGCGCCTAGACAATGGTACCTGAAGTTTGATAACTTCATGGAGAAGTCGGGGTTTAAAAGATGCCAGATGGATCATTGTTGCTATCTGAAGAAATTCAGCAGCTCTTATATCATCTTACTGCTATATGTCGATGATATATTGATTGGAGGATCTGATATGAAAGAAATCAGCAAGTTGAAGAAACAAATGTCCCAAGAATTTGAAATGAAAGACTTGGGTCCAGCCAGACAGATACTTGGAATGAGCATCACCAGAAACAAGAAGAATGGTTCTCTAACACTATCCCAGGAGAAATACATTAGGAAGGTGTTAGAGAGATTCAAGATGAATAATGAGAAAACCATGCCGAGGAACACTCCGCTGGGAAGCCACTTAAATCTCCCCTAAGATCAGTCTCCCAAATCTGAAGAAGAAAGAACAGAGATGACCAAAGTTCCATATGCATCAGCGGTTGGGAGCCTCATGTATGCCATGGTATGCACTCGACCAGATATTGCCCATGCCGTAGGTGTTGTCAGTCGGTTCATGTTAGATTCGGGCAGAGAACATTGGGAAGGGGTTAAATGGATACTTAGATATCTGAAAGGTACTCAGAAAATGGGATTATGTTTCAGAGGGAAAGATGCTATACTCAAGGGTTATACAAATGCTGATCTGGGTGGTTGTAAGGGAACGTTTAAAAGCACTACAGGGTATGTCTTTACAATAGGAGATACAGCAGTAAGCTGGATGTCCAGTCTTCAGAAAAGTGTGACATTGTCTACGATAGAGGCCGAGTACATGGCGGTTGCAGAGGCCAGTAAAGAACTAGTCTGGTTGAAAACTTTTCTTGAAGAGTTGGGAAAACAGCAGGCTGATTACTCATTGTATTGTGACAATGAGAGTGCCGTTAAATTAGCAAAAAATCCAATCTATTATGGGAAGACTAAGCACATCGGGATGAGGTATCACTTCATGAGGGGATTGATCAGTGAAGGAACAATCAGCTTAAAGAACATCTCATGTGCTAAGACTCCAGCAGATATGTTCACCAAGTCTGTGGTGCTAGATAAGCTGAAGTTGTGCATAGCTTCAGTTGGCCTGCAAGTTAACTGAAGAGAAGGCCAGGGTAACCATGAAGGAGTTAAAATTAAAAGTTCTTATAGAAATACAGATGTACAGTTGAAGCACAGGTGAAGATTGTTCCGTGGCTTCAAGTGGGAGATTGTTGAGTGTGAAGCCAGGCTCACTCTTTGTGTTGGTCAAAAGTGGTAGAAAAACAAGGATCCATGATTTATGGCAATAGCTAGAAAGCCATGTTTTATGGGATCCATGATTTAAGGCAATAGCTAGAAAGCCATGATTTTTGGAATTTTTTTTATTACTATCAGCCTTTATCAATCTCTATATAAGAGATGCTATTGTATTTGTAAGATACACTATTCAAAACATCAAGAATAATACACTCCTAGTTACCCGGTGGATGTAGGTCAGATCCCAGACCAAACCACGTTAAATATCTCGTGTTCTATTTCGTTTTAGTTCTTGTTAAATTGTATGTTTGTGTTTGACTGAGCTTCAAATCCTAACATGAACCTCTGCTAACCTGCCACAAAGCATACACAAGTCAGTATCTATAATACTCCATTGGACAAGCTTGTCCAGAGTAGGCAACCTCTTCCAAAATGCAATCCATAGAATGATTGCATATCTAGGAAGATGATGCCTACTCCAAACAATCTTTGTCCAAGAAACAAGTTGGAGAGAATGAATATTTGCAACTGAGGCACTCTGGATCGAGAATTTTTGGACAGGTGTCTATTTCCAATAATCTTCATTGGATATGATTTGGATATCTTTACAGACATTATAGAAACTTATTACTTGACTATCTCATCTCCTTCCATACAGAATTCTCCATTAGTTTCCGTATATCACTTCAGACACCTTAGCTTCCGTACTGATATTTAATTTCTGTCACAGTGCCTAGAAATTCTTCATGAATATTACTCTATGGGTGCCATAGATTAAACCAGAAGGAGGTAGTAGTCTCATTGCCAGTAATTTATTTAGTGAACTGCTCATACTGGTCTCTAACCTGAAATAGCCTCTTCCACAACCAAAAGTCTTGCTGCTGAGGCATCATTTTCCATATTGATTTACCTTTAAATATAACTGAATGCATCCATTTAACCTATGAAGACTCCTGCTCACAGATGTGCCACACATGTTTCATTAGGTGTCCGTTATTTACCTGAACCAAGTTAGGTAAACCTAAGCCTCCAAGCTTTTTTGGTTTGTATACATCCGAGGATTTTATCTTTGCCTTGTAGGACCCAAAGGAAAGTTCTTAAAAGCATTTCAATTTCCTAAATAACCTTTCTGTGAAGGAAGAAAGCAGCGGACCAGTACCTAACAATAACAACCAACACAGAATTGATCAGCTGAAGTCCCTTCGTAGGATAGCTTTGATGTCGTCCAGCTATTAATTTTGGCAATTAACTTCTCCACTAGCGGTGAACAATCGGAGTAGGAGAGTTTCGTTTTCATGAGAGGTAGTTCTAGATATTTGATAGGCAAAGGTTTCCAGAGTATCTTTGATGGTTTTAATGGAAGGCTCATCTGTACTAGTCAAGATGAAGAGATCATCCGCAAAGGCAAGAGTACTAAGTTTAATGTTGTCACATCTGGGATGATATCTAAAAGGAGAGACTTGAATTTTTTTGCTTTAAGGAGTTGAGTAAATCCTTCTATGACTAAGATAAATAGGATATGAGATAGAGGATTTCCTTGTCTAAGTCCTCTAGGAGCCTTGAAATTACCAGTTAGAGAACTATTTAAGTTGATTAAGTATGAGGCAGTTGAAAACATAAGAAAATCCAATATCTAACTATCTCTGGGATGTTCATATGGGCTAAAATAGACATCAGATAATCCCATTTCACTGTATCAAACGCTTTCATAATATCCACCTTAATTGCACAACTACTAGGTCTTCCAGTTTTCGGAAATCTCTTTACCAGATCATGCATTAGAAGAAGGTTGTCTTGTATACTTCTATCTTGGACGAAAGCAGATTGATTTGCATCAACAAGCAATGGAAGCAAATGGTTTATTCCACTACAATGATTTTTGAGATCACTTTATAGCAAACGCTGCAACCGGATATTGGTCTAGATTCTTTAATTCTTTTATTTTAACCGGGCCATCTACTTTGGCATGAGAGAGATAGCAGTAGAAATAATAGGATAGTGTATAAAAGAATGGGAGAACAAATATCCTATTGCATCTAGAAAATCTTTACCAACAAGATCCCAGTTAGACTTAAAGAATTCCACAGTAAATCCATCAGGACATGGGACGCTGTCATTTTTATAGAAAATAAAGTTTCTTTTATCTCGTTTTGAGTGATATGAGCCTCAGGAAAGTCGTATGCCCAATACTAAGTGTCCCACCAGTATAAATCAAAGAAGGAGATGGGTTGGGGTTTGGTTCTGTGAATAAAGTTTTAAAGAAATTCAATGTCATACTCTTTACATATTCATAATCCTTAGTCCAATTACTAGCTTCATCTTGTAGCCTCAAGGTTATATTCCTAGTGATGTGTGCTTTCATTATTCTATGAAAAAATTGTGTATTTTTAATTCATTCCTTGATCCAATTGATTCTAGCTTTCTTTTTGAAGATTGACTCTTGAAAAGCCAAAAGCCTAATGTACTCTTCAAGTGTATTCTTTTCTATTTGTAGTGCTTGAGAATTGTTACAATCCTCCATGGCTTGGAGCTGAGTCATTTCTAGTGTTTGTCTTGCATTCTGCATGTTTTCAATGATACTAGCATAATATTGTGTATTCAGCTTTTTAAGCGGCTCCTTTAGTCTTTTTAGCTTTTTGACTAACGATACTGTGAGTTACTTTGAACAGGCTCATTCCAGCTATTTTCTAAGATTTCCTTAAATTTTGGTTGTTTCATCCATCTTTTGATAAACTTAAATGGTTCAGGACCAAGATTCTTGGCCATCTTAACAAAAAAGACTCTGGGTTAATGGTCTAAAAGGATAGGAGCTTCATAGTCGAGCTGATAGTTGGAGAATTTGTTGTTCCACTCGTTGCAAAACATATTGCCAATCTTGGTTATATCCTACTGTTTTCCTCTCTTTTGTTCGACCATGTAAACTCAAATTCCCTTGAAGTTATATCGAAAACATCCATTTCTTGAATCCATTCCTTAAATTCTTTTATTATATTTCTATCAATTTTCTTATTTTTCTTTCTCCCCTGCTATCCAGAATGATATGAAATCACATATAATGAGCCAGGGTTGTTGTCCATAAATAGTGTTTTGGTATCTGAAGGATTTCCATAATTCCATTCTTTTACTCCTCTCATTAAATCCATAAACAACCGTAAGGATAAAGGTTTCTTGTTCAGGAGTTTTTTTATATGGCCCTACAGGTGATACACTGCTCCTCAGTATGTAGCACTTGAAATAATTTTGGGTTCCAACCTATCCAGATTCTAGCAACAGTGTTTGGAAGGATGTTATGGACTGTCTCCATATCTCTGAAAACCTTTTTGCCAAAGCTTTGAAAGTTTTATTGTCCGACTTTGACTTCCACCAATCCTATATTACTTATTTAGTCCTTATATGTTCCAGCATGCTAACTTGATCATCTTTTAAATTTTGCCTTCTAGGTCTCCTCCTACTCTTATATCTACTGTACCGCCTACTTGGGGAGGAGCTACTACTACCATTCCTATGTGTTTCAATGGTTTGTTGATCTAAATTCTCAATATTAACGGCTTTACCCTTTGAGTGCTCCCCCTTAATGACTAAGAATTTAATCCTAGAAGCTGTATTTTGTTTTGTTGATTATTAGGCAGTTCATCTTTGCAATTATCTTCCTCAGAGTTAGAAGAGAGATACCGACTTGAATCTTTTTGTTATTTATCTAACTTGGCATTTATGTTCCTTATATATTCTGTCAACGTCTTGTCGTACTCTACATCCAATCTATCATCAGCCTCTAATGTTGAGTTATGACTCATATAGGTATTTTCAGTGTTCGATTTAGAAGCATGTAGACTAGTGGAGGCTAAGGTACTGTTGGGGGCAAAATTATCGTTATTTGGTTTTCTATGTGGGTTAGAACTTATAACAGATATTTGGTCTACCCTGTCTTCACTATCCACATCCAGCAATAGGGCAAATTTTTTGTGGCTGGTAGGATGATTTTAGGTCTAGTAAACTTACCTATTTGATTAGGACTAGAACTTTGATTTACTTTCTCTGTTGCCTTTGTACTACATCCAGCAATAGGGCAAATTTTTTGTGGCTGGTAGGATAGGATGATTTTAGGTCTAGTAAACTTACCTATTTGATTAGGACTAGAACTTTGATTTACTTTCTCTGTTGCCTTTGTACTGCTTGGGTTGCTAGGTGAAGTTACATATATTTCCTTGCTCCACTTCATCTGTGTGAGCGTTTCTTTTATCCAGTAATATTAATTTCTTCTTATTAGGATCCATGCTCCTCTTTCTTTGGACCCATTGACTGGTTTCTTTTGTTTTCAGTTTTTGGTACTTTGGGTGGATGCTCTCGACCCGAGTATGGTTTCCATCTACAATAGTGATCTTAGACTGGGGTGAATTGGGTTCACAATTGTGTCCAAATGTCTTATATTTGAGACATTGTGTGGGCATCCACTCATAAATAACTTCCTGTGTGCAAACATTTCCATCTTCATCAGTGAAGCTCACATATTTAGGTAAGTTTTCTCCAGCTTTTATTTCTACACATATCCTAGCAAAAGCAACATGATTCTGGGATGTGGTAAGCTTATCTATGAATAATGGTTCTCCAACCAGTGAACCTAGGCCACTAAGAACATAAGCGTTGCAGCAGTGGAAACGAAAATCTGGAAATTTAATCCAGACTGGGACAGTGTGGAGATTCAAACGTTGGTTACGTTTATTTGGGGTCCATGGCCAAAGGAAAACAACTCTATTTCCAAAAGAAAGAAGGGAGAGATCTAGGATACTCTGCTTCAAATCCTCAAACTGAAAATGTAACACAATCCTCGTCCTTCTTTTGAACTTCGAGAAGACCTTTTGAAGTCTGACGTTCTTCTACAAATTTCGTTGTTGTCTTGTTCTCTAATGCTATTTGGAATTGTTAAATTATCATTTATCTAAAAATTTAAGACGTTGGAAAGAGTAGTTTATACGTTCATATATTTAACACGCCCCCTAGCTAGTTGTATACGACACTGTTACAAATGATGACAATAGTATCGAGTGTAACGGTAGTATTACTTTTCATAAAATGGGGTAGCTAGATTCCAACCATTCTTCTATTCCGATATAATGTCAAACTACTATTGCTTCTAAAAGCTTTGGCACCCTTAGGCTGTTAGACGGTTTGCCATAATTAAATTTTTCCTTGATGTTTTTGTTTTGTTTGAAACTAAGAGGGTGTGATTGTCTCTAAATCTTCAGTACCTCAGTAATAGCTTCTGCATATTTAAGTGCTCAAAGAACTGATTCCATGAAGTTTTCTTCTGTAATCAGTGTTGCTTCATTTGTTCTGTGTATAAACTACCAGACGGGATCTATTTTAGTCAATCATACATGAACTTTGCATACTCAGGACCTTTTTTTTTAGTCTTCTTGCTTTTTAAAAATAATTGGAATATAACCTTCTTTCTCTAGCATGGTTGCTTATGTTGAACTTGTCCTCCATGTCTTTCTTAGGTTGCAAATTATCTTCCTTTAGATGAGGATTTGGACTACCCTTCAAAGCTGGAGCGGTTCCCTGACAAAGAAATGGAGGCGAACTCTGTGAGTATCTTTCTTGATCAATATCAGAGTAGTAGGCGTGTTTAGGGGTCTACATTACACTCCTAGTAGTTAAGCTTCTAGGTCTAACAGGAAAGGGAAGCTAGCTATTACATGTGAAGAATGATTCAACACAAAAAGCATTGCAGTTAATTGGTTTGTATCCTGAATCTTCTTCCATCAGTGCTATGTAGATGCAACCACCCCGAGGATATGTTGTAGTTATTCAATAGTGTCACCATCTTTATTTGGGTCTTGGCTTTTATTTTATTATTTTCTTTTTTCGGTGTGGAGAAGAAAAAAGGACGACGATACAATTTTTTCCCCAACTGTTTTTGGGGTGATGAATGACAATTTGAGTAATCTTCATTTGTCTTTTTCTGCCCCTTGAATCCTGACTGCAGGCTGATCAAAATTCAACATGGTACCCTACCTTGGAGAAAACGATATCATGCTTGTCAAAGTTGTACCATTCTCAGGAGTCAGCAGTTTTCACTGGTTTGGCACAGGTGAAGACGTTATCTTATTTGAAGTCCATATTTGTATATATGATAGGCATTGCTGTTCACGTTTCTGTCCTATTATCTTTTTCAGGAAGCTGTGGAAGTTTGTTCCATATCTCTCCAGGTAATTTACAACTCCTTTCTCTCCTGTCTACAAGTGCTTCATGATATGAATGCTTTCGGATTCAGGTGAAATGCTTTTTTTAATCTATAATTTGATCATAGGGGCTTTATCTTTTGTAGAAAGCAAGTAAACTTATTGCTAGAAAGTCATCTTTGATGGACGGGCAGCTTTTCCTTATTAAGCATCTCCTCATCCTAAGAGAGCAGGTTGGCCTCCATTATTTTTAGTCATGATTATAAGGGCTTTCTTATAAGGCAATCTAACTTCCAAGAATGGTTCAGATTGCGCCATTTGACATAGAATTCTCAGTCACGCACAAGGAGCTTGATTTCTCGCATTTGCTGGTTAGTAACTCTGGAGCTGAAACTTCTATTGTTTATCCTTGGTGACACTTGTATAATTATCAATGATCAATGGCAACATGGACGGATTTTTAGGTTCCTTTTTTTTAAAAAAAAAATAAATTTTATTGGATGGAGTATTATAGGTAATCAGATAGCTACAGATCAGTCTTTATGTTATGCATTTTAACCACAGATCAGTTTTGGTGTACACAGTCTCATATAACCGACCCTGCTTAGTGGGAAAAAGGCTTGAGTGTTGTTGTCGTGCCATGTACATATCTCATTTACCGATAACATTTTATTTTGAGACAATTTATGAAAATTGTCATCGTTTTCTTTCCTCAATTCATTTGTGTTGATGTCCATTTCCCAGGACCATGTAAGACGGATCCTTAGGGGCCAAGCTTCTCTGTTTGATTGGTCGAGATCCACTTCCTTGACTACGACTCTATCTCCGCGGGTTTTAGAGAGTCAAGTTGATGCGAAGAAGGCAATTCTTTCTCCATTGTTCTTTTGTTCTCCATTATTGGGTTTGTCTGCGTATCTATGTGATTGGAGCCAAAGAATGTAACCTTTTGCTTGTCTGAGTATGAGCATCGACTGACGGTAACCTTGACTAATTCTGTTTATATGTTGCCAAAATTCTGATCTTCACTTACAACAAAAAAACAAAAACAAAATTCTGATCTCTGAAACTGATTCCAAAATTTTGGAGTTATAAAACTCTTTGAACCTCGACGCCTCACCAATTTGTTTCTCTGCTATATCTAAAGTTGCCAAGATGTTCCAGGTTGAAATTATTTAGCATCTTTGAGGTTTGCTGTACTCTTTTTACTAGTTCCTCCTTAGGCGAAAGAAGTCCAGTAATTGAGTTGGAAGATGTGATAGAAAGAGGTATCCATGTCTAGATGGATTATCTAATGGTTAAATTTTCATTTATTGCAGGAACTGGAGAAAAGTCTCAAAGCAACATGTGAAGAGCTTATTATGTCTGTCACTAAGCTTGTCGTGGATCCCATGCTTTCTTTTGTTACCAAGGTTTTGCAACACTTTCTTTTTTGTACAATATTTTGGATACAGGCTATTGAACTTGAAATGCTTTACATCATCTTTCTTTATTATTCTTCTTACTAATTTGTTTAATATAAAATTCCCTTTGGAAAACCTTTTCTTGGGTGACCAAGTCTAAAGTGAAAAGACAAGAGAGGAGGGGTCTTGCATACATTAGTGGAAAAGACTGCCGTGTGTGCGATGCACACATTATGCATGTTTGTCTTATATATCATAAGTAACAAAAGGTTTTCCACATTGCAAATGGTTTTTGGCATAATCATGTTTGGTATATAGACATAGATATTTTCAAGTTTGAGTGTAAACATTATATTGAGCGCATGATATGCAAGGCTTTTTGAAGACAAAATGCATGATGATTGATGCGATAGACTTTATGAGACATCGATGCAAATCTTCAATTTACTTTATTCTATATGTTAAGTGGCCTCGAGTATCCGTGGAGTAAGTTTTGTTGATATTGTCTTATCAATCTGAAATTTGTCCGTGAAGGTTACGGCGGTTAAAGTTGCATTGTCATCTGCTGGGCAAAATCAGAAATCAGAATATCCCCTTGCGAAACCACTTAGGGATCAAGCTTTTGCAACTCCAGAGAAGGTTGCTGAGCTTGTTGAGAAGGTAATTCCAAAAAGATAATTCGTGTTTTAGCCATATGTTGCTGATTAGAGTATCCAGGCAGCAGTCAGGCCATAAAATAGTGTTTTAGAATGTCTTCCGGTAGTCCTTGATCAGGGGAATTCTTATTAAGGTGCATAAAGTAGTTACGGCAGAAGACTTTTGCGGGTTTCCGCATAAAACTTTATCTTCAGTTACTGCAAATATTGCCACCATAGTCCGCTCCTTTTTTTTTTTTTTCGTTTGGTGTTTGGGAAAAAAAGAAAAAGAGGGGGGGGGGGGGGGGTTGTGTTATGCTTCATACATATTTGCAAACCCATTTCTTTACATTTACAACAGATTTGTATTAATCACATACTGAGGAATTATAAACATTGGGACAGGTCAACACTGCCATGCACCAAGAGTTGCCAAAAGTGATGTCAAAAATGAAGCTTTACCTTCAGAATCCGTCAACACGCGCTATTCTTTTCAGACCAATGAAGTAAGTCATGCGGGATGCTTGGCCTACATTTTTTCTGTAGATCACTCTTGGACATCGTCGTTGCGTAATTTATAAAGCAAGTCCCATCTCTATTGTGTTCCACCCCAGACAGATGTAGTGTTATAATCTACAGGGAGCCGGTAATGTTATCAGTGTATCAGTGTGCAATAGATGCTTTTTATTTCTACCTTTTCCGGAATCTCAATATAGTTGGCTTGTGGTTCTTGCAGTATTTGTGATAACATAATGAGCATTCCTTGACCTGCTGTTTTAAATCATGCAGAACCAATATCATTGAAGCACATACTCAAGTGCAGACCCTTCTGAGGTCTGAATATTCGCCTGAAGATATAGAGAAGATTGGAGGTTTAGTTTCTATAGCGGACCTACAGGCACAGCTCGATGGCCTTCTGTAACATGATGCTCAGCCCGCCATGTTGTGTCGACGGACATTCAGTCATGCTATGCTCTCTATCGGTTATGCTACTGATTATTTTTGGGTTACAGCAATACTACGCTTGTTATTCGCAGTGTCTAAAATACATATTTACGTGTAGGCACTACGTGTTCTGGACATTTTTGTATGAAAAGACCTAGGACATGTGAGATCAACTACTGAGTGTTCATTCACATGAATGTTTAATATTTAATCAAAACGAATATTGATGTTTCATCGTTTATAAAAACTTACTAAGCTTCTCAGGCAACAAGAAGTTCAAAAGCTCCTGGAGGAACTGGCGCAACAAATGGCGATACAGATAACATGTAATAAATCCTATCTGATCTAATTTCACGCCGACAAGAGTAGTAGGATACATGGGAGGCTCTCCCTATTCCATCATTTGTTTTAGGTTACTTTTACCAACGATCATACCTAGTAATATTCTAACGAAAGCACTAAACTATCGTTAGGGCCTAGCAAAGATGAGAAGCATGTAAATAATACTTCTATCTCAAGGGATAGGAAGAAAGAGTTTGTTTTCCGTGAGACATTCGAAAATATATGTATATGCATAGAATGGTGTGCTAATAAAGGAGTTTAGTAAACATAAAACGAAAAATCTTTAAGTTCAGTGATTGAGCAATGGATTCGAGTTTGAAGCTACACTTTATTTTAAAAGAAAAAAAGACATACTGACAGGTGGAATTAAAAGCACGAGACTTTTGACGGTATTATTTATAAGCATGAGACTTTTTCCCGGGAAAGCTCTCAAATTCCTACTGTTTTGTTTTCAATTTGTCCATAACAAAAACAAATGTGAATAACGCATCATCTCTTGGATTGCTTCCTTCCACTCCATCCATGGTCAAAACACCGGAGGCAAAGACTCAACCAAATTAATATGTCCATTCCTAAAAGGTAAAGAGACTAAAGTTTCCACATTGAATCATGATGATGTCGGATTATATCACCAAGTATTTGTTTGATGTGGTGGGTTATGCCGCTAGATCTCCGCCAGTTGTCGGTACTGGACGACTAGCCGACCTGCACAAAGGAAAAGGATCAGAGGACCCGAGATCTATGGCCCCGGGTAATACCCTCCGACGGTCAAGTCAGTCAAGGCCATTTTAGGAGAGGTTTATATTCTGAGGAAAGTTTTGTAAATAGAGGTTTTCTGGTCAACCTGTACTTTCACCGTGAGGAAGATGAGTTACTGTAGTGAGTTGTCAAAATGTAGCTTGTCCTTCTCTCTCCTGCTGCTCTGCCTTTTTATATGGCGGCTTGGGCCAATGCATGGACAGAGCCCGGGAATCGTGACAGGCAAGGAGGTCATTTGGATGACTCCTGCTCTTGCATGCTCGCCACGTGGCTCGGCATTGAGCTGAGTAAGCTAGCTTGGAACACCTGGCTGGGAATTTCACCTGGTAGAATTATCCAGGGTAAACTCCTAGAACCGAGATGAAGTCCTCTAGGAGTACTCAGAAGTGTCCGAGATGGCTTAGGGTGTGGGATCAGCTTGCCGAGATGAAAGTGGCCGACTTCAAAGAGCATTGGTAGGCCTCTTATAATGCTCGCAGCTGACGTCACCAGGGTGATCCGAGATCAGTAAGTAGATCGGATCCGAGGTCGAGTACAACTCTTGGGCCGAGATGGAGCTGTAAGGCGAGATGAGGCCTTGAAGCCGAGATGCGACCCTTAGGTTTCAATGAGGCCTTTAGACCGAGATGAGATCTTTAGCCCCAGAGGGCGCTGAGACCGTGTGGCCGAGATAGTGAAGGGGCCCTATGGCCGAGATGGACTGTTTGTCCGCATATGGCCTGGAAGACGTTACCAAACAATCTGGAAGACGTTACCAAACAAGGACCCCATGATGATTTGTTTTGTGCATTCAAAATGAAGACCTTTAGAATGCTATGAAATCCTTTATAGTTTGATAAAACATCATACCAACGCATAGATCTCTCCAGAAAATTCATATTCATAAAAAGCATTGTGATATATATGTCGATTTACCTTGACTAAAACATTGACCATCTAATTCACCAGTTAAGAGCTATCTTTCAGTGCAAGAAACTTTTCATGTCCTGACAATCTACTAGAATCAAAATTATCATCTCCATGGCCATTTCACACAAACTTTTTCAAAAAGAAAAGTGAAATTTTGCAGGAACAACAACACATAATCAGTATATCTCAACGACAGTAAAATCTATCGCTAGGGTCTGGAGAGGGTGAAAGACAGACAAACAATACCTCCCATCCAAAGGATAGAGAGTTTGCTTTCAGTGAGACCCAACTCATGAGGTTGTAGATGAATTGCAAGAAAAAAAGATGATTGCATAAAACCTGTAGTTCATGAAGCTATAAATTTGCCTGAGTTCACATGAGAATGAAGCTGAAATTGAGCATAAAGAAAAATCTACAGTTAAAAGTGTAGATGATGGGAAAAAAGGAAAAAGAAACTATAAACAAAGAATACATACAACTTGAGAAGGGTATGAATACTTATGTACCCAGAACCTGTAAGAATTGCCAGAGACAACCCTGAAAGCTTCGAAAGCAAATGTACTATGCTAACCAAATTTCTAGCTGGGAACATGAGAAGATTCTCCAACCAAAAAACATGAAATCTACCATGAGGATTGGGTCTGTGCGAGCGACAATACACAATGTAGCATAGAATCTGCACTTGAAGCACAGTTTCTTATGGTAAGATCAGTCTTGAGAGCCAGTAGGAATGATTGAGGAGGAGGAAGACCACTGATCAGGCACCATTACAAAATAGGCAGACATGGCCTTCCTGAATCTTTTCTTGTACTGCTTTGGAGAAATAACAGTTGGTGTCGAGTTCTTAGACCCGCCTAGTAAGCCTGACGTTTTCACCCATGTCTCAAGATGCTTGTCCCATGTATACTGTCTCATGAAATCAATGATCCCAAGCACCAGTTCATGCTTCTCTTCATCCACACCAACCAGTAGTGAATAGTCCATCACATCGACAGACTACACCAAATTAATTGGGAACAAGAAAAGATGGATTAGAAGAATACACAGGCAAAAAATCTGCATTTAACAAGCATGGGACAAGGCAATATAGACAGGAACAATTATGAAACCACATGCCAAATCTACAATACATGATGACAGACCGGCACGGAGCATCATATGTATGAAAAGAGAGCACAAAGAATGGACCAGAAAAGCGTGAAATTACATGCATCTTTATTCATTCAGAATCTAACAAGATGCCAATCACTCAATTCTCAATATTTGTAACTGATTGTTTCATTTCTAGCACGAATATGGTGATGATGTTGAAAAAAGAAGACGACAAGGTATAGAAGAATCAGTAAGACTAGCAAATCGAGCAACTTACACCAAGAAATTGTGTGTCATTCCAGACAGCTCTTTCCAATAAACGCTTTGCTTGGGTTCCTACAAAAATGGGAGAAGTGGGCATCGTTTCTAGCAGGTTTTCATCAAGGAGAACCTTATTGCTTCCGCTTGCATCTGGGTTG
The DNA here is from genome assembly GCA_036186865.1 of Eustoma russellianum. Classification (NCBI taxonomy): domain Eukaryota; kingdom Viridiplantae; phylum Streptophyta; class Magnoliopsida; order Gentianales; family Gentianaceae; genus Eustoma; species Eustoma russellianum. Next base: position 29,769,031 of record AP025057.1, read on the forward strand.
TAGCGTGACCGAGAAGAACCTTTAAGGTCATACAGTCTCACAATGTTCCGCCTGTAAAGAAGATTCTCCATCACCAAAACATCCATTCTTGATTCTTTTCCCCCTTTAAGATGCTTTGATGTAACCTATATAAAATAAGAGAGACAAAGCAAGGCAAAATCAGCTTACACAGCTGAGGGGGGAAATTTTAAGGGTAAGATTGAAACAAAAAAGTGGCAACCTTTCTTGGGTGTTTAAAACATCAGAAGAACAAATGAAAATGCAATGTGGCTTGTAAGAACCCTGAAGAAGATACTAAGGTGTGTTGACAAGTCAACTGGAGTGATTATCGAAAAGGGGCAAAAATGTTAAAGAGTATTAACACTCTCATCCGGTCAATATGAAATCAGGAACCAGCAGCTACTAACCAAAATAATTTCTTGGGTGTTTAAAACATCAGAAGAACAAATGAAAATGCAATGTGGCTTGTAAGAACCCTGAAGAAGATACTAAGGTGTGTTGACAAGTCAACTGGAGTGATTATCGAAAAGGGGCAAAAATGTTAAAGAGTATTAACACTCTCATCCGGTCAATATGAAATCAGGAACCAGCAGCTACTAACCAAAATAATCTTCGGACTGCAAAATCATGTCAAAAACTATAAAAGCTTATACCTGATAGATGCCCAATATTTTTGCCAAGCAAGTAGGACTTCCAGTACTGACGGAGTCGGACAAATATTTGAAATAAGCTGGAGCGTACTTGATGAACGACTCTAGTTCTGTTTTCGTAACCTGCTTAATGATGAATCGATCATCCAAAGTCTTTGCAAAGAAGACATTACTCTTGCCACCTTGTGCACCCCAATTCTTACATCTACTCAGGGACCTAATGAAGTCTAACTCTGAGGGGCAACAAATCTGTCTTAAAGCTTCAAAGCGCTTGGCATGATAGCAAGTCACTGTGTACTTAACCTTGCCTATAGGACTGTCATCAGAGAAAGATAATCTGACATGCAAGTCATTAGCCTCCAAAAGTGGGTCTGAAGTTGATAATGTTCGAGAACCAGATAAAGGTGAAATCAGTTCATCAGCCGGCGCAGGACTTTTCAGAGTCTCACAAGTTCCCTCATCAAACGACGGCAGTAAGTTTCCAGGCTGCAAATTTGGCAAAGAAGCAGAAGAACCCAAAACATCCTTAGGTTTCTCATATTCCTTTGACATTTGATTTCGGTAATATGGAGAGACTAGTGCATATGCTATGATGCTAGTTGGCTCATCATCATATACTGGAATAACACAGTCGTAGACACTCGTTGGTAGAAATAACCTAGCACCATTTTGATTAAGCAATTCTCGATATGATAAAATGTGAACAGGATTATAACCATTAAGCTTGTCAAACTTCTCACCATTGGCGGGAAAATTTCTATCAAATGACTGGTAGAAACTTGTAAAGGGCATCCAGACTCCACAATTTGACTTAGTGGGCACCCCTTGGTTGCTTCCCCAGTTGTCCATACACTGGTTCGCCACAGTCCCAATGAAAAATTCAGGAGATGTCGAACCGATCGATTTGGAACCAACAAGTATCTGTTGGCTTTCACCAGTCCATGCTGCATCCAAAGTATCAGATAAATCATCCACAACAGGAAATTGTCCCTCTGACACACTTCGCCGTACACCTTTTGAGGAATCTTCACTGTTTACATGACTCATGTCCACGCCAGATGGATGAGAAAGCTTAGCATCCTCTAGATGACAAGAGTTACGATCCTTGTCATTTTTTTCGGGTGAGCATAAATTGCCTCCTCCTTGAAAAGATAGAACATCAGGTTTCTCGTCAGAACAGGTGGTTTTGTCGTTCCCTTCCGATGCCAAAGTGATATTGTCTAAAAGTCTATTCTTTATCAGAATGCTAGCCTGCACCAGTCGCTGGTCCCAGACATAAGCATAGAGCACCATCTGCCTTCTTAATTTATTAATCTCAAGAATATCAATAGCAGGCTGACCATGCCGAGTTTCCCTCTTAAGCACACGAGATAACATTTCCTTCAAGAAAAGCATCTCCATCAGAAAACTGTAAAATAATGACATCTAATGTTTTCAACAAACTATACGTACAACAATCTAGTAACAAGATAAATATACTAACTGGTCCATCCAAGCGCACCAAAAATCTGCAGTTACCCTTAACAAAAGAGATGAAACAGCAAAATGTAAAAGTGGGATTTAAAGCAAAATCCAGGACTTACCCGGATGGGGAAAAAAGTAGTTCTTTCTAAAAGCTGCAAAGAAGATAATAACGTAAGGGAGTGCCGTTCAAATAATTTGGTGTTACCTCGAATTCTTTGTTTTCATTCTGTAGCATTTCTTTAAGTTTGTCGCATTGCTGAATCAAACTCGAGATTTTATCACCATTGTCTACTTGAGCTTTTCCCATAATTTGTTGAACAGACTTGACCACCTCCCCAAACAAACTCTCTGCCCTACGCTGGACCTATTAAATTAAAATACATCAGTACAAAAGTTAAGCTATAGGATTCGGACAGCATAATAAAGCAATTTCACCTCATCAGCTTCTTCTTGAGCCCAATCCACCCTATCATAGACAAACTCAAGCTTTGGTGGGGGAAGATAAACAGCATGGACACTAATGGGTGCATAGCGAAAACATGCAATCATCCTCCCGAAACTGCAAAGGAAGAAAGGAGCAATTTCCATGGGGATTAAACTCAAACATAACAATTGATCTCAAGGCTAAGATACAAATCTGAACCAGCTATTAAAAAGAGGAGGACATTCGTTGAGCATGTTATGATACAAACCTCTAAAACGCAATGAAAATAAACCTACTCAAATCAATAGGCATAAAATGTAACATTCTCAAATCTATAGCCCTATGGTCTCAACATATGCATAGTTTACTTGTTTCGTATTTAATACAAATCAACCTCAGCGTCAATTTCATTAATTCTTACAGGATTTATTTGGGTATTTCTTTGTTTATATAGGACGGGTTCTTTCTCAGCGTAGGCAACTGAAAGCCATAGAGAAAGTCAGGGAATTAAAATTTAGTTCTAAAAAAAGCAACTTAAAATCATGATAACTTTCACATATAACTGGCTTACGACTTTAAAATTTTCAGCTTCAGGCAGAAAGGGCAGCAAAAGAGGAAAGGACAGATTTAAACACACATAAGTAAGATCATAATCAAAAGGGACTTCTCCCTCTTCTTGGGGGAAAAAACAAAAAGAGAAGTATGATTGACAAACACCTACAGGCCAACGTTGAAAGAGAGAAGAAAAGACTCCTGATCTCACTTGCAGATAGATCAGGGTATTTCTTTCTTTCCACTTGATATTTAATCAGGCAAATACCAATCCTTGCCCGAATGGAAATTTATTTCTTGAATAAAAATTTTCTCAACCAAGCACAAATGGCAGTGAGAAGACTATTTTTATTTTTATAACAAGTAATAACAAGATCCACACCCATAAAAGCGCAAGCAATCTCTGTGGATGGAGTGACCACAGCTTGCAACACGACTTGCAGCAGCATGATTTGAAAAGCTAAGTTCCAAGAATTTCCCAAAAGACAACCCCCAGGCAGCATCTGACATTATTATTCTTCTGGTGGCAGGGGGAAACCCGTCTGTTCGCGGGCATCGAAGGCACCTATGCCACATCCAGATTTTGTCCTCATGCTCTCCTGGCAAAATGATTTCCTGTAGTCGTCTGACTGATATTGTAAGACTGCCTTGTCTATGAGTGTAGCAGTGGATATGAGCTTCTGAAGGCATTGTACATGAGTGGCACCGATAATTCTGATGAAAGATAGAAGCCAAATTTACACTCCACTAAACCATGTGTGCATATGAAATATTATGAATCAGTACAGATGCAATAAAAACAGAACCTGATCAAACAAATGGTCCCGTAAAAACCTGCCCAAGGGCTTGTCAAAGCTTCCATAATACTTAATTCGAAAGAGATGAGCACGTTCACATACAGTTCCTTTCCATTCACTACGTGTTGTGAGCGACACCAAAATGCTCTGATGATCATCAGAAGCAGTAGGACATGAGTCTTTAAGGGATACTTCCTCATTGTTACAGTCATTATTATAATTATTATCCCCAGAAGGCACTTGCAGAGAAGGGATTAAGCTTGAATTCTCTAAAAACGATGAGTGCCCATTCATAGGATCCCTATCTTCCTCACTTTCCAGGCCATGATAACCAGCAGAATTTTTGCTCTGTCCATCTAACAGACCACTACCTAGAGGATGCAAACATGATGGATAATTTGCTTCACCAAAAAATTCTTTACATTCGCCGACTAAAGAATCCACGTGACTCAACACCATTTCTGATGCGCTTGGATTTCCTGTGAAACCAGACTTCATCTCAAGGGAATTGTTGGGGCATGGCGCACATTGCATACTCATGCCACTGCAGGATGTATTTTCCTCACAAGTTTGGGGATTGCCATGCAGTTCCACTGCAGAAGCACTGGAACCTGGTACAAAGGAAATTGACCTGTCCAAACTTGACAGATTACCAGGTAGTACAACTTTTATTGGAGACTTCAAAGGCATTTCCAGCAAAGAAGCCCCTTCATCCGCCAGAAAAGAAGTCTCCAAAGCCAAGTGATAAGCAGCAAAAACTCCATAATGGACTACTTGTTTGATTTTCTTTAACTCATCCCCACTGGCACCTTTCAGCAGGATCTGAAAAGAAAACACAAAACTTCCATGGTTAGTGAGCTGTAATTTAGCAACTCAAAGCACCTCTCAACAAGAAAATAAGATTGAATTGACATATACCTCATGAGATACTTGAGGGCAACAAAAAATTATATGTTCAATCTCACAAATCAGTTCCATGATTTGAAATATGGTACATAAGACAATCGTCTAACTATATAAAATGTTCTGCCTAACACGTCATTAAGGTAGAAGGTAGTCCACTTAGTCTACTGAATTAAGCAAGTAGGAGGAAGAATCCGGTTGTAGCCTAGTACACTATGGTTTAACAACATTTATATATAACCCCATCTGAAAAATCCAGCATACCTTAAAGATGAGTAATCATTATGTCTTTCTAAGAAATAATGCAAGAAAAATATCAGGTCAGATCCCACCCAGACATTTTTATCAGGAACACAAACAAACATCTCATAAAACCATCTCAAAAGCAAACATCCATTCGCATGCTCATATTGGTGACTAATTCGGATTCCACTTATTTAGCCAATGTAGAGCACGTCAATGAAGAAACTGGAATTCACTCCGACTAACAAAATACAGCACTTACAGTGCAGCCCAATGGTTTCGGGCAGCCCTCAAAGAACATTAATGTTTTTGTTGCCTTTTTCCCGCCCTGTCCAGCACTTCCATGGTCTTCAAAGAACTTCTCCACATGAAACGAGTCACAATATCCTATCTTCTGTGCTGTGATATGATCAACTGATGGAACTATTTGAGCACCTGTACAGCGGGCTATACGCTCCAAAAGTGGTCTCTTTATATTTAGAACAAGAGATATGTCTTTAGCCAGAAGATATTCTTGTGCAAATCGAGAGACAGATTTTTCTACTAATAGTACATTCGGATGATGGGCATCAATTTTTGCAACAGCCATCTTTAAATGGTCCATTTCCTGAAACAAGTTGAAACCAGATAGATGAGTGCTTAAACATCAATGAAGTAAACCACTTTGAAAAGGAAACTATCAAACTGAAAAGAAAAGCCACTAATGTGAAAACCTGCTGCAACAAAGTATCAAAACTAGACAAGTGATTAGCAACCCGCTGATACTCAAGAGCCCCACCAAGGATGAAAATTCGCGCCTTATTAATTTTGGCTGTCATTCGACGATGAGACACATTTTTCTTGCAAACCACCCCTTTAACGACCGTACTAGCAAGAGAAAAAAAATTCTTGTCAAGATAAAGAAAAATAATAAAAAAAACTAAATAAACAGAAGCCGAAACAGTTGCTGACTGGAAGAAATTTATAACCAAATCCCTAACTCGATAAGCACTTCCTTCTCTAGTTATCCTGATCATAGTTATTCTGTACATTTCCAGAATCCCTACAATAAAACATTAATGAAAAAATGCTGAAGGAGTAGCAACTCATACAAACTGCATAATCCAATACCAAAGGAAAATAATAGATGCTCAGTAAGTAGACAAAGTACTAGGTATTATTAGAAAAGGAGATAGAATTATAGCCCTTAAGTTGGTGCTTGAAAAAAAATAACCAATGTTATTAGAGTATATGCTCCTCAAAAGGGTTTAAAGGAGGCTATAACGGTTTAATTTTGGAAAGATTTAGACGACGTAGTGCGCAAAATTCCAATAGGTAAGATCTTTATAGAAGGAGATTTAAAAAGAATAAGGAATACATTGAGGTACATGGTGAATTTCGTTTTGGAAATAAGAACAATGAAGGAAGATCAATTTTGAATTTCGCAGTAGCATATTCACTTATAATAACTAATGCATTTTTCTTTAAAAAAAAGAGATAAACACTTGATTACATTCAAAAGTGGACAAAATAAGTCGCAGACAGATTATTTTAAGACTTGTAGGAGAGATAAAATAGCTTGTAAGGACTGTAAGGTGATCCGAGGAGAAAGTTTAATAATGCAACATCGTCTTATAGTGTTGGATGTTCGTATCCGACATAGAAGATTGAAAAAACAAAGGCTTATAGAACCCAAGACAAAATGGTGGAACTTGAAGAAAGCTAAGGAAGCAGAGTTTAAAAAAAATAGTATTGGAGCAAGAAGTCTTAAAAAATTCAATCGCTAATGCAAAGAAGTATGGGAGAATGTGACGATAAAGATAAAGAAAATAGTGAGAAATTTACTTGATAAGACAAATGATCACCTGCAAATAAGGAATCTTTGTGGTGGAAAAGAAAAGTGCAAGACAGGATAAAAATCAAGAGAACTAGTTATAAGACACTTCAACGTTGCAGGAATAGAGATAATTGAGAAAAATATAGGCTGACAAAGAAAGAAGCTAAACAGGCCGTAAGTAAAGTCAAATCAACGATGTTTGAAGATTTTTATAAACGGTTGGACACAAAAGATGGTGAAAGTGATGAGTATAATATTGCTAGAGCGAAAGACAAGAATACAAAAGATTTAATTCAATTTAAATACATTAAACACGAAAATAGCAAGATTAATAGAGAAAAGGGCAATATATGGTAGATGGAGAAGATACTTTGATAAACTTTTTAATAGATCAGTGGGAGATGAAATCATATTGGGCGAGTTATATAACTTTAAAAATGACAGAAACTTAACATATTATAGGAGAATCCGATTGCCGGAGATAGAAGATGCTTTGAAAATGATGAAAAATGGTAAAACAATTGGACCCGATGGTATTCCTTGAGGCTTGAAAATGCCTAGAGAAAAAAGGTATTATATGGCCCACAGATCTTTTTAACAATATTGTGAAGAACGGTAAGCTGCAAGACCAGTGAAGAAAAAAAAATTTAGTACCTCTGTATAAAAACAAAGGAGATATACAAGATTGTGCAAATTATGTAGTAATTAAGTTTATGAGCCAGACAATGAAACTTTGGAAGAGTGATTAAGAAAAGACTTCGTAAATAGACTAATGTATCTGAAAATCAATTAAGATTTATGCCGAAATGCCAACGATGGATGCTATTCATCCCTTGAAAAGATTAATACAGAGATATCAAGAGTAGAAGCAAGATTTACATATGGTCTTCATTAACTTAGAAAAGACGTATGATAAAGTCAAAAGAGAGATACTGTGGAGAGTGCTTGATAAGAAATGTGTTAAAGTACCATATATCGAAAGTATTAAAGACATGTATGAGAACACAATTAAGCGTAAGGACTCCATAGTAACTGAGCCCAGAGTTTCCTATTATAGTAAGGCAATTCAATTTAATGGGCTGGTGGGAGTAACTGGAAACACAATTGTTACTTTTGATGGCATTGCTGGGCTAATGTTGCTAGGGTTTGGAAGCTGCAAAGAATGTTGGAGTTGTTGTGGTGAAAGAAGTTGGAATTTACTGGCTATTGTAAGGAGATTTTTTTCCCAGCAAAGTTTGACACCTTCAAACTACCTGAGGTGTTAACTTTTGTGTCTGGTGGGGTAGATGGCCTACTGCCCCATCTACCCTTTCTTTTAGGAGCTTTTTGGCCCTTTCTTTGTATTCTAACCTTTGAAGCTGGATGAAAAGAGTTCAGAGAAAGGGGTTCTTTAGACTAGATCTGGCTTTCTATTTTTGAAATGCTTGGCTTATGTTGCCTTAAGACAGCTTTTTGTAAAGATTGGCACTAGTTATTGATTAGAATGTTGTAAGCCATCTATTTTTTGGATTGTCCAAGACCTACATTGCTGCTTTAAGCAACAATTTTATAAATTCGCCATTTATAGTTACCTATAAAATTTTACTTACAAAAAATGCGAGTGACGGAAATGAGAATGTTAAAATGGATGTGAGGACACACAACGAAGAATAAAATAAGAAATGAACGGATAAGGAAAAAAGTTAGAGTAACTCCTATATATGAGAAGATGAGAGAGTCAAGGTTAAGATGGTATGGACATGTGCAAAGGTGTCCTGTAGATGCACTTGTTAGACGGTACGAGACAATGAAGGAGATGCATGTTAAACGTGGGAGAGAGACCAAAGAAGACATGGAGAGAGATAATAATAAAGGATAAGACTTATATGACAATTGGAGGCCATATGGTCAGTGATAGAGCGCAATGGAGACAATTGATTCATATAGCCGATGTCATGTAGAGAGTATAAGATTTAAGTGACAATTTTAGGTACTTAGTCTGAATCACGGTTGAGATATATGATAGTTTTGAAATATGCGTATTAAGGCACATATTAGGAGATACACAAGGAGGATAAGATTTAAGTTACGAATATCCATGTAGTCGACCTACATAGTGGAAAAAAGGCTTGAGTGTTTTTCTTGTTGCTGTTATAATGTGCCCACAATATCTATTTGCACAACCAAAGTGCTGCACCGACACCAAAAGTTATGTCCTTCTCTTTTATACAGTTCTATAAACGCAATAAAGAGTTTGTTTTATTTCAGCTAAATTAAAAAATAGCCATTTACAAATGCTTTAGATTGTCTTGGAAATGAAAAAGCAATGTTACTTGCATTTGTCAAGTAGCCTAAACAGAGCTATCTAGAAAACCCCAAGCACACACCTGTCACTTCGACGGCCACTAGCAATGCACTTAACTTTGACATATACCCCAGGATCCATTACTCCATTCTTGCTCATGTCTGGTTTTAGAAGCGTGGCAGCTTCCCAACATAGAGACAGTATTATCTCCAACCAGCTTTCTTCACCAGCAACCCCACGGACAGCCACATCCTCAATCTGCAGAAACTGAGATATTAATGTTCTAAAATGGTCATCGAGCAAATTTTTCATGGCTTTCCTGTGCTCCACAATTGTTCTCTCTCGAGTGCCAAGCACCATGCCTCCAAAGCTCCTTGAACGTTTTAAGTAACCCCAATCTCCAGCAACACCTTCTATACCATAATCATCATCATCATCATATCTAAGATTCTCCTGGTCATCCTCTTCATTTTCTGGTTCTGAAGGGATCCATAGCATTCCATTTTTCTCAAAGTCCAGAGATTCAGAAACACCAGCATTTGCCTCATATTGAGTATCTCCATCCAGAAGATCAGTCGTTAACCCATCAGCTCCATTACCAATTTGTGCAACTTCTGAGCTGTTTGTTTCTGCATTAGCAGATGGCAGAGTTTGTTCTTCCATACAGGCTTTATCTTTTCCTTCACAAGAGTCAAGCTCATGCATTGCATAGTTCTGATTTAGGAGAATGTGATCTCCAGTAGCATAACAACTTTCATCACACAAAAACTGACCTGATTCTGAATTTAATCTGTAGACACTGTAATCTTCTTCCTCATCATCACTCCTGGTAAGGAATAAAAACGAGAGTTTATATTATCATCAATCTGCTTATCCCCCCCCCCCCCCCTCCTCTCACTCACCCAAAAAAAGTCTCTTTTCCAAACAAAAAAAGAAACCGGTTGATCTCGAGAAGAGACGTCGGTCTAAAGACACCGATTTCATTCACTAACATCTCAAAATCATCTTAAAAATTAAAACAACGCCACAGGCAACCTCCATGTACCTTGTAGGAGGACGAAAATGGTCAGGCAAAGAATCACTTGGATCAGGGGAACTAGATTTTCCTTGATAAGTTGCTTGGCCTTCTCCTGATTTAGCATCTAATGATTGAGCACACTGAAGATGATTCTCGCCAGAGGTGTATGCAACGTGTTGGTAAGGACCGGTTGAGTATGGAGCAGAACTAACACAGCTCCCACTGTTACATGTACTAGTAGAGTGCATACTGACCAAACTTGTCACAGAAGAAGAGGGACTGAGGCCTGGGCTAGAAACAACAATCCCATTGTCAACACCGGGTATCCCCTGTTCCCATTGCTTAAAGCAATAGTTACAGACTCGAATCCGCTCCCATTCTTCCCTACTTCTCTTGCACTCATCTGGTGGGGCAGGAATAGAATTAGCTGCACACTTGGCACAAAAGACGCGTCCACATAGGCGGCAATGGTGCCTTCGGTTGAAGACAGTAAACTGAGCATCACATTCGTAGCAAACCCTGCAGCTCTGGTCTGGCATCCAGAAATCCCTGGACAAATTTGTAGGTTCCATCCTCCGGGGAATCCATGATCTCACTTTATCAACTATCTCAGACAACTTTTTGTTATCTGGAGGAGAGTCCATGAATAATCTTCCCGCTTATAAGAATCAACATGATTTAAGGAACATTTGCCTCAGTCCAATGTATGCCTCAAGAATCAGAGATTTCCTACATCACAATCATCCATCAAGAATTCAATCAAAACTTTTAAAACAAAGGAGGCAAACGGATACTTCTTTCTGTAGTTAAATTAACATTCATAAAGTGTGGCATGAACATAAATTGACATCAACAGTGATTACACAACATTTTCAACTTATCTAGACTTTTGCAATCAACAAGGACATGCCAAGATTCTCTATCAGTAGAACAAGAATAACTTATTTGCCTAATAACATTAACATAGTATTAACGAATTGTTAAAAAATCAGTATCAATAGAAGGAGGAAAAAATTTGTCTAACAACCCATGAGGCAAAAAAGAAGCAAACCCTTTTCCAGCCATGAACAACAAGAACAGAATCTAAAACTTCACATAGAAATGACGGAATAACAAAAGAAATCAAAGCTGAGTGAAGAGAAAAGCAAAAACCCACAAAGGAGAAGTATCCTCTGGCTGATGAACAATTTGAACCCCTTAGACACCAAGCTTCAAAAATGAAAATCTCACTTCTGCAGAAAATCACAAAATTAACACTCCCTCAAGCGGCCTTAAATCAAAGACAAAACATACACCACAAAATTAAAGCAATTCTAGCTGTAACAGTTCAAAATTGGGTTTATACACTCATGTAGAACATTTTCTTACACAAAAAACAAAACCACATTAAAAAAACTACTTTTAAAGCAAAATGCAAAATTAGGTCTGGATAGTGTAGGAGAAGTTACGAAAATCACATGAAATGCTGACAGTAACCGTTGGCGCCACCTCCTCTATTATCGTACAGAATAAAAAGACTTTTCCTTCCTATTTTCCTTTTCCTTGTGTGATTATTCTTCAACTGCGATCCTTTTCGGTGTTGTTGGTCTCTTTACTTGCCTTGTATTTCTCACCTCAAGAACAGAAATGAAAAGAAACTAATTAGAGGATAATAAAACCGAGTATTATTGCATGATACGATAATGTAATGCTCTTCTCTTTAAGGAAGAATAAGGGAATGTTTTCTTGTCTCCACATTTTATTTATCCATTTCCTTCGATAAATTAGCAGTTTTTGAATATATTTTATTTTTGAAAAGCAGTGTCAAACATAGAAACTCAATATACGTTATATTTGCTATCAATGTTATATTATCTCGGTCTTAAAAATATTATTATGAAGAGTCAAACATGTAAATCATAAAATATTATATAAGACCAAATTTGTCAAAATATTTTAACAGATTTTTTAAAAAAATTGGTCTTAAATAATACCATAACTATTTTGACAAAACGACGTACAAAAATACTTTTGAATTCGGTTTCTTAAATACGTATTTCTATAACAATAAAATGAGTAATGTTTCATATGCCTTAAATTGTTTGTACAGTTAAAAGATAACTAGTTAAAAATAGTTCCTTTAAATAAAATATAGTGGTAATGGCCTCACTATTTATATGTCATTTTTTTTATACATTAAAGAGGCTCAAATCGAGTAGTCCATATGAAGAACAATGTATGGAGGCTTTTTACAGTTAAATAGTTTTTATATTCTCTGATTTGACAATAAAACGTAATATTAGAATTTTGAAATACACACAATCAATAGTATACAGTTTTTTCTTTTACAGATTGAACCCAACCAGTAAGATCTCTGCCACGTCCGATCTCACATGGTGTGTAGGGATGTCCCACAGGGTGTGTAGAGATGTAAATCAGATTCTCATGGCCCACTAGCAGAAGTATGTCGGTCTCACAAGGTGTGTAGGGATGTAACTCATGTTCTCAGGGCCCACTAGCAGAAGTTTGTCATAGCACAGGGATTGCATTAGGAGCACAGGGACAGCACTAGGAGCCCATTGGACCGAAGGAACATCCGATGGGCAGAAGTTCGTCATAGCATCAGGGACAGCACTAGGAGCCCATTGGACCGAAGGAACATCCGATGGGCAGAAGTTCGTCATAGCATCAGTCCCACAGGGTGTGTAGGGATATAAATCATGTTCTCATGGCCCACTGGCAGAAGTTTGTCATAACACAAGGACAGCACTAGGAGCCCATTGGCACCGAAGAAACAACCGACGGGCAGAAGTTTGTCATAGCACAGGAACATCACTAGGAGCCTATTGTCACCGCACAGGGACAGCACTAGGAGCCCATTGGACCGAAGGAACATCCGACGGGCAGAAGTTCGTCATAGCATCAGTCCCACAGGGTGTGTAGGGATATAAATCATGTTCTCATGGCCCACTGGCAGAAGTTTGTCATAACACAAGGACAGCACTAGGAGCTCATTGGCACCGAAGGAACAACCGACGGGTAGAAGTTTGTCATAGCACAGGAACATCACTAGGAGCCTATTGTCACCGAAGTAACAGCCGACGGGCTGACCTGTCAGCCTATCAAGTCATTCCACGGGTCAATAGTACTCACACATTATGCAGCTAGCCTAGAGGGAGTTCAAACATTATTGCCTTCGGCAAGGTTCGAACCCCTGATGTTTCTTCGAAACTCTTACCTACAACCACTGAGATATGTTCTGGTTACAATTTTTTTTTCTTTTACAGAAGTAAAGAAATATACCCAATCAATAGTTATAAACTAAGAAAGTAAATGTTTTCTTTCTCTGGTCAATGATGATATATAGATGAAAAATATAGAATAAATAAAAATATAAACATCGACAAATAAATAGGGAAAAAAAAATACTGCTTTCGAAGTACTGACGATGAATGGACTAAGACGGAAACGTGACTCTATCCTTAAAGCTGAGGTGTTATCCTTAAAGTGGATCCATATTTACGAAATGAATTTTGTCTAAGCTGACACGTCTGCATGCACATTGATATTACATTAAAAAAATCAATGATTGCATGATCTTTTGAAAGGAAATTGAACAAGAATGATGTTTGCGAGAAAAAGAAAAAGAAAAAGAGAATCTTGTTTAGGTATTTCCTTTCCACATTTTATAATATATATACACACACATATACATATATATATATGTATATGTGTATAAACATACGACTACATGTATATATATATATATATACACATACATATACATATATGTATATGTATATGTGTGTATAAACATGCCATATATATATATGTATGTATGTATGTAGGTATACACACACCACGCACATACATACATGTATGTGTGAGTATGTGTAGATAGATAGATATGCATATAACTGTAATGGAGTATATTTGAATGCATATCCAGTTTGGTTTCCACCAGTAAAGCATTTTTTAATAGGCAATGTGCCAATGTCCAATTTCTGATAACCTCCACGTGTAGCAAATGAAAGATCGTTTTTCCAGTGTCGTAGTTACTTTGGATTAAAACTTCCTTCTCTGGTCCGTCTCATCGTCCTAATCTCAAAAAATATTGTGGAAAATGCAAATCAAGAACACAACGACCTCTTAGGTTGGGTTAGGACTTACATAGTGACATATACAAATTGTCCTCCCACAAACCAGGTCTTTGGCCTATCAGCAGTGAAACACTCATACTGTACATGTCACTGAATTTAAACTCTTGAACTATTGAAACAAATTTTAACCCGAGTACCGACTGAACGGGCGTGTCGTAGTTTCCTTTGGTTCTCAGAGTGAGAATCCTAGTCTGACCATTTAAATAAGGGGGGACCTTCTTGTGATTTGGACGGAGCACATGGGAAGCAGATGAAATTAAAACTATTTTCATTTTAGTTATTATCTATCAATAATTATACATGACTAAGACATCAAGATATATTGTCAATGGGTTGTGATCCTCTAACCCCCATTTTCCTCACCTATTTTGTGACCGCATCTAACCTCACCACTCCTGACTGCCACGTGTCGCGCAGTCATGCGTAACTGCAGCACATGGGCGGTCAGAATATCCTATCCCATGGTCAATATATTAGAAAACCCTCCTGGGGGAAAAGTCATCAGTATGAAGAGAAAAGGATAGACCAGTAATATTACCAATGAAAAGGTGTCCAGTAAAAGCTAGGCAAGGAAACGAGTCAAATTATTCATAGAATGAATGTTATAAAGACACCATCCTCAACCACAAACAATCTTGTATATGAAATTTTCTATGAGATGGACTATGACATTTGCTAAGATGGAATATTTACAAGGGAATCAACTGTCTAGAAAAATTATTAACATTATCTATTAGAGTGACAACCATACCCAGTATATTTCAACGACAACAAAAGTTATCGGTAGGGTCTAGAGAGGATGAAAGACAGACAAACAATACCTTCATCCCAAGGGATAGAGCGTTTGCTTCCACTGAGACATCCGACTCTATATGTACCTATATAGATGACATAATAATTAGAATATGGTGTACTAGTACACCAATGAACTAATTTAGTAAACACAGTGAGGTAATGCGCTGTACAATTTCCACCCAGAATGCTAGAAATAGAAAAGCCTTTAAGTTTCCATTTACTATGCACAAAGAATAACCAACTACTACCAGGAGATGATGATGTCGCTTCAAGAATCTAGGGGAATCAGCCACGGAGTCTTGAGTAAAGTTGGTTGAGATCATTTGCGTACGATTCAGGAAGTGGCCTTACTCTACCAACTTTATTTAAGACTCCGTGGCATCCCAAATCTAATGATAGCATACATCTCTATGCTTAGTTCTTGCATGATGCATTATATTTTTTCTCAAGTCAATATCACTTTGACTATTGCAGTATACTATATATTGTTGTTGTTTGAATTCCAAATCCTGTAAAAAGTGTTTCATTCAAAGCATCTCCTTATTAGCTTCCATGGCTGCAACGTACTACGCTTCGATAGTCGATAATAATATACACTTTTGAAATTTCGACTATCAAGATATAGCCCCTGCAAATGTAAACAAATAAGCCACAAGTAAATTTTCTACCATCTACATCTCCAACCATATCTGAATTTGTGTATCCATCAAGAGTTGATCTGGAACCTCCAAAATTTAAGCATAATTTTGAAGTTCATCTAAGGTATCGAAAGATCTGTTTCACTACTTCCCAATGTGTCTTTCCCGAATTTGACAAAAAACTGTTCACTACTCCTACCGCATGAGGAATGTCTGGCCTTGTGCAGACCGTAGCGTACATCAAGCTTCATACTACAGAAGAATATGGAATCAATGACATTTCTTCTTCTTTATTCTTCGTTGAAGGGCACTCTCTCTTACTTAGCTTGAAATGATCAGCAAGTGGAGTTGTAAGTGGCTTAACTTTGTCCATATTGAACCGTTGAAGCATTCGTTCAATATTTTCCTCTTGTGATAACCAAGATTTTATGTTGCTCGATCCCAAATGATATCTATTCCCAAGATGCGTATTGCAAAACCCAAACCTTTCATGTTGACTGTTTCTGACAGTTTCTTTCTTAAGATTTTGATATGTTGTCATCTTCTCCTACAATCAGCATGTTATCAACATACAAGAGAAGAATGATAAATTTACCATCGGGGTATCTTTCAATACATACATAAAGATCAGCAATTGTTCTCCTGAATTTCTGATTCAGCGTAAACGAGTCAAACTTCTTGTACCATTGTCACGTTGCTTGCTTCAATCCGTACAAACTCTTTTTCAACTTGTAGACTATGTCTTCTTTGTCTTTGACTGTGAAGCCTTCTGGTTGTTCCATATAGATTTTTTTCATCTAGATCTCCATGCAAGAAAGCTGTATTTACATCTAATTGTTCTAGCTATAAATTCAATCTAGCTGTCAAACCAAGTACGAGTCGAATAGATCCCATTTTAACAACTAGTGAGAAGATCTCATCAAAGTCGATATCTTTCTTTTGACCAAAACCTTTCACCACCAATCGAGCTTTTTTACTTTAGCATCACCGTCTTTCTTTAACTTGAAGACTCATTTGTTTTTCAGAGCATTCTTTCTTTTCGAAAGTTGAACTAGATCGTAAGTGAGATTCTTGTTCAATGAATTCATCTCTTCTTGCATGGCTTTTGTCCAACTATCTTTATCTATGTGAGATTGTATTTCGTGAAAGTTTTCTGGTTTTTCATAATTTATTATAAGAATGTATAGAGAACTAAAATATCTGGTTGAAGATGCACGTTCTCAGACAAACCTTCTTAGTTGAGGATCCACATCTTGCAATTAAAGAGAAATAGGGGTTCGCTCCCCTTGCTCAACACCGTCAGCATCATCATCTGCTTCAGTTTCTTCTATATTTTCTCTATTTGTGTAATTAATCAATGAAAGAATATGTGTTAGCGCTGTAACATTTTCTGTAGTAGACTTCTTTCCTACATCATTGAACATTTCATGTTCTTTGAACGCGACATCTCTAATTCTGACGACTTTTTCTTTTCTGGATCTCATAGCCTGAAGCCATATTCCTCATTTCTACATCTCACAAAGATATAAGGAATAGTTTTATCATCCAACTTTGACCACTGCTCTCTTGGAGCATGCATGAAGGTTTTATATCTAAATACTTTTATGTGAGGCAACTGTTGACAGGCTCCCTCCAAAATGACTTAGACAGTTTAGCTATTTTGAGCATGCATGCACTTTCTCTAAAATGGTTCTATTCATCTATTCTGCAACTCCGTTATGCAGCGGAGTACCAAGAACCGTCTTCTTATGTCTTATGCCACGTTATGTTCAATACTCTTCATATTATACTGATATGTACTCGTAGCCATTGTCAGTGCGAAGGTGTTTCAATTTTTCTCCAGTTTCTCTTTCCACCGTTGCATGAAAGTTTTGAAAATATTGGAATATTTGACTTTTATATCTTATCAAGTGGATACACGTTTTAATAGAAGAGTCATCAATGAAAGTAACAAAGTATTTGTTTTCACCTAGAGATTCAACCTCAATGGGACCACACACATCAGAATGAACCAACCCTAATTTATTTTTTATCCTGGAGTTCTTCTGAAAAAGAGACACGGTGCTGTTTTTCAAATAAGCGGTAATCACATGGATCTAGTGATTTACTTTTGTTTCAGGGTATCAAGGATTGTTTTGCCAGTAACTGCAACCTTTTCTGCGCAATGTGTCTGAAACGTTAGTGTCACACATCTTAGGAAGCACCGTCTTCTACTGTATTTATTTGACCTTCACACACATTAAAGTATGTATTGTACATATTACAACATAACTTCCCTTTTGCTACCACCAGAGAACCTTTGGTAAGTTTTCATATTGCATTGCCAAAGAGATGCTCCTAACCTTTCTTGTACTGTGCGTTTGTAGATAAGAGATTGAATCTCATATTTGGAACATGACGCACATTTCATAATGTGAATGTGCACCCAAGTAAAACCTTTACAGTGATATCATCCATATCCATGAATGATGGTGTGCTTTTGTTTCTCATCTTCAACACACCAAAGTCTCCTGCTTTGTATGTGAAGAAGTATTCTTTGCTAGTAGCGAAGTGATACGAAGTACCTGCATCCACGATCTATTCAAGATCTAGGTTTGCGACGTGACAACATTCATTTTGGTGACAAACCAATGTTGTCTCGCCGTCACTACTTGACATTATTGCTGTTGTGTTGTTATCTTCAACTGTTTTTTATCTTGATCTTTGTCTTGCTTCAAATACCTGCAATTCTTTTTAAGGTTGTCATTCTTACCACATTTACAGCAATTCACTTTGCTTTTTGATTTGGAACGACCTCTGCATTTGTCATAATCATTTGATTTATCATAACTGTTGAAGTTTCTACTTTGGCTCCTTACTCTTTCTTGTGTAATAAGAGCTTGTCCTTGTTTATCTGGTTGCATCATCTTATTATGCAGCAACAAAGATGATGTGACCTCTTTCAATGTGATTGTATCTTTAACTTGAAGTAATGTGGTCGGCAAACCATTGAAGGAGGGTGGAAGTGAACTCAAGAGCATGATCGTTTTATCATCACCCTCCATAGTAATGCCAAGACTCGCCATTTGAGGCATGAAGCCACTAACATCATCAGATGAGACAAAAAATTTGTACCTTCACTCATATGGAATGTGTAGAGCTGATTATTAAGATACAATTAATTTGTCATCGTTTTAGACATGTACAAGTTTCCTAGCATTGTCCAAATTTCCATGGCCGAGTCGTTTTTGTCTACGTTATTCAGGACTTTGTCGGACAAGTGTAAGCGGATTGCACTTATAGATTTATTATCCATGTCTTGCCGATCAATTTTTCATGGCTTATGGCTTTTTCTTTTTGCCATTAAGAGCTTTATGAACACCTTGTTGCATAAGGTAATCCTTCATTTTTTTTCTGCCATGTAGAAAATCCATCATCTCCGTTGAATTTTGTCACATTGAATTTCACTTCTACCATATTCGAGAAGATCAAGAACCAAACAACCAAGCTCTGATACCACTTATTGGTACTAACAACCCGGTCTAAGCAGAATAAAATCGTAGATAGTAATTCACTATTCACTATAATCGTCGAGTATAGTATGACAAGATAAATGGCTGTAAAAGTGAAGTAAACTGATTCGGTAATACTCATGAAAGATCACAATGACCTAGACAGTATTACCATGCCACGTAAAATCCCAAGTTTAGCCGGAGGAGTCACATACGGTCCCACTTAAAATCCGACTTCCTTCAACAAAAATTACGTAAAAACCACATACAGTGAGAACAACTTCAACTGTTCGAAATAATAAGAATACAAAAGACAACTCAGCTTTAGACTTAAATTTGAAAAATACAAAAGAATAGAAACACACAATATTTTTCTTATACCGCTCTATTTTCTTTCACTCACTTCTCTCTCAAGAAACTAAAAAAATGTTTTGGTATGATTTCCTTATACCAAAATATGTCTGTTTATAGACAAGTATAGACAAGTAAAGATGAAGAAAACATTTGATTTACTATTCATATTGTGGCTACTTTATATTTGTCATATGACACCAACCACAGGAAAACTCAACAAAAAAAAAGTCTTCCATTTTTCTTCCCCGATTTGTCTGGACACGGTCAAAATTTTCATACATCATGAGCACATCGTGCTACGTTGTAGCTCATGTGCATAATCTAATAGCAACTCTGAATCTAACAAAAAAATTTCACCAAACGACTCGGCATGATTTTTGCCAGCACTTGATGCAGTCATAGTGCAAGATGTCTTCGCCATGAAAGTTGTCTTCCCAGCTGCGAATCCATTATCTAAGTATCTTTCGAGCTAGAATGCTGTCGATTATACACTTCATTTTGAATTCGTCTCTCAAAGAGAACCATAAATTAAACACAAGAACTTGACATCAAAGCCGTATCTTCTTCCCTGGGCGTACTTCTTCATCATAATGAGCAGCATCATTACTTGGCTCCTTTTCTGACTTCTTTCGAGAAAGTATTTGGTTAATCTTGTGCAGATCATTTGTCAATTTCTGGTCTTTGTTTTGCTTTCGCGTCTTCCGTCCATCCTGCATCTTCACACCAAACTGGAATGCAGCTTTTGGCATTGCTTCCTTTTGTTCGTTATAAGTTGCCCACTCCTCTTCGGTTTCAAAGTCCCACCTATGCAGCCGACCCTTTGCCTGGTAAAACCCACCAAATAATTACGACTTCAAATTTATATCAACTTCATGCCAATATCGTGGAATAGTAGAATGCAATACAAATTAGTAAAACCCTTGGGTATTCTAGGGAATCAAAACTACCTTAAAACCTACCAACAACATTATTCCATTGCCTTAGAGCCTCCCGCCTATGGGGGTATGAGAAGGTCGGATATACACAACCATACCCATGTGTTATAAACATACAGATGTTATTTCCCGGTGACCATAATGAAAATTGCATCAAGCTGTATCGATCAACTGCTACTAGAAGCGCAACCAATTTATTGAGTCATTTTGCTTTATTCCATCATATTCCAAAGTGAAAAAAGAGTGTCTCCTTAATTCCATTAGAAATGGAAATACCTTAAAACCTACACACAATACATGAAATCTCTTGGCTAGCAAAATTAAGTAGACCAGGCAAACAAAAGAGAGTTTCTGCTACTTCGAAAGTAGCTGTTTCAGCCGCTCAAATTTTTGATATTCCTTTTTATTTCCATATCAAAATAAACGCCTCTCCAGGACTATTGAAAGTGACCAAGGAAAAGGAACACTTACACGTGCGCCCATGTCCATTTTTGACAAGTCATCTTCATCATCACTGTCGACGACCTCACGGTTGTACTCTTGGTATCCTGGATAACATTCAGAATAACTCTCAGATATGAAATTGGGATCTTTCTCACGTGCATCTTTCTCTCTCAAGTGTTGAAGCCTCTGATCGTCTCTCTTGAAGACCGAGCCCAAACCCCTATCCTTCTCTTCTTGACTCATGAAACGTGGGTCCTGCGCTGACATATCAAAATCTTGAATGTTTTGTTGGAGATATTGCTCAGGATAAGCAAGCTGTTCAGCGTACTGGTAGTCCTGCCATTCTGTCGGATAACCACCTACCAGCGCTTGCCCTTGTAGATTATCATATCCATTACTCTATCAAATACAACACCAAGTATATGAGAGTTAAGAAGAATATGAAACACTCCCAACAACATTAAGCACAGTAAAAATGCTCTAATACAATAAAAAGCAACAGGATAAGCACTCAAAAAGCAAACACCCATACATATCTCAATCGAAATATGCATATCCATAATAACATTAACAAAAACCAAGAACCTCCAAAGAAACTGACCAATTGCTGCCAGCCCTGGGAGGGATCAGAAGGTGGTACAGGCCCGTAAGAAGGCCCCAAATAGGAAGCCTTTTCCTTGTTTCGAGGAGATTCCTCCATGTCCTCTGAAATAGGGCTTTGGGTAATATCTTTACCAGGGATTGAATAATCAATGCCATCCCCGAGAAATATATCATCCTCTTCGGCCCTAGCAACAGTTGGGGCATGTTTCTCCTTCAAATCCAGAATTTTCTTTTTGGGAACTGGAGGTGGTGGAGGAAGAAAATCCTTGTCATTTTGATTCTTTAGCATTTCAACAGGCCTTGCTTGCTTCTCGCCTCCATCATACCCATTGGAAATAGCTGACACTTTACCTGCACGAAAAAGCAAGGGGGAAAAATTAAGCAAAAGATATCCCTTGGCGGCTAAGTCAACTTAGATACCAGCTGCAAATGCACGATCATTGCCCATGCAGAAAATGGATGAATGGTTAACCAGGAAGAGTTCAATGAACTTCTACGCCAGTCATCTTAGATAACAGTTGATACAATATCACATTTCCTCAATAAGTCTGTGCTGAATGGATCTTGAAAACGAACTATCACTTACCAATTGATAACACGTCTTGCCACCAATTGTCTCAGGCTAAACCTTTTAGTTTGAAATATAGCAATGTCAATAAAAATCGTATTTTTTCCTTTTCCAGGGAATGAATGTCTACCACTGCTGCCTCTATCACTAATATCAATATTGTTATTAATCTAATGATAGGAACAAAGGCATGGAGGAAGGGAACTCAACATTATCAGCAAAAGGAGATAGTTTCAAAATACTTCTACTCACTGAAGCATCTAAATCTTATTAAGCAAAGCACATAGTCATGTGAACTATGAAGCTTCCCGAACAACAGATTCAGCACTAACTATCTAGCCAAAGCCCAAAGGTACGTAATATGCACAGCAATTTATCTTATCATATACAAGTCGAAGGTCAGGACAAAAATTCAACATGTTCTATGGTTAACAACCTAAAGCGACTTATTCCATTTCCATGTTTATTTTGACACATTGCAGCTAGCTTTATGCAAACACCAATTCAGAAAGAATTACATGTTCCTCACCTTTTCCTTCCTTCTCTTTTTTCTTCTTTTTAAGAACTTTCCCAGAAGATCCAAGACGAAGGTATGACATAATCTTGGCAATTCGGTCCAGAACAGAAGCATCCACGTTAACTGTAACCATCTCCTGGTGAAAGAAATATATGATGTGAACATATTGCCTTACTTAGTACCAAGAACATCAGGAAAAAGAAGAACCTCTGGAACTGGACAATCAGCTTTACTCCTGTGAAGAGTTGTTGGAATGTCGTGTGAGTAACCATTTTCCTGAAATGAAAATAACATAATTAAGAGATTGCTCATATGAATTTGCATTAATACAAGACGTGAGGGGAAAAAACAAAACAAAGGAGAATGCAATAATATTTAGAGACTCCAAAAGCGTACACCTCCTTTCCATTTCAAAGAGGCAGATACCTAGACCACATCAATACCATCATATCCTCCAGCATACAAAAATAGGAGTATAAAATTCACTCCCACTTGAGAAAAAAATGCACCTTAAAACCAGGTTGCGAGCACATAAACCTTAACAAAATCTCCAATAACTAATATAACGGGATCATTCACAGCCAAAGCCTGATTCAACAAATCAGTGACTGGATCCTTCCCCTTGTGAAAAGGACATGTCGATGAGGTAACAGAACATAAAAAGTTTATCTTCCACCTACAGAAGAATTTAGGGCGGGAAAAGAATCTCAAGGACAACACAGAGTTGATCAATCACTTTATGAAGTAGATAAGTAGATTAACAGCACTGAATCAGTAACCACCTGAAACCAAAAAGCATACAAGGATGGTCTCATTGACCAAGAGAAAGGAACTTCCATGAAAAGAAGGGTCGCTGCATCTTCTGATTGAAGTTTATCTCACTTATGGGAGAAAAATTATGCTTCAAAAAGAAAAGAAGAGAAGGAGATGACAGCATGACAATAGCAAATGATGAAGATGGGCATGCGTTAACCAGGCCAAAATAATACAGTTCCAAGAAATTCTTTCACTCAAAGAAGGCAGTAGCTGCAAAAGATATATAATCCTGAAAACTAACCAAAATACAATAGGCATGACTTTTACCCAACCCACATTAAGTAGGTGGAGATGAAAGATATAGAGGAATCAAAAGCTCTACCATATTATAAACAAGAGAAACTCTTCCAGGAAGGAACATTTCATTCATCTTGATAGCTGTCTGGGGTTTGACAATCCACTGATAAACCGACTGCAACAGATACAGAACATGACCCAGGTAAATAAAAATAAAAAAGAATAAAACTGAGAAAATGTTGTAGCTATGAAATAATAGAATAATTCTTAGCAGCAAAAGCTTATACCTTTGCTGTTGAAGTCCGAAAGGACAACGGTTTGTCTTCCTTAGATCCCCTATAATCAAACAGAGAAGACAAAAGCACATTCTCTTTAACCCTACTTGGTCAAGAAAAATAGCAGGATAACGTAGTGCAAATGAAAAAGTTTTTGTGTGTAAAATTAGAGGAAACAAGACTCTAGAAGCAGAAAGCATCATGCTACTCCGTACTCCACAATATTGGCCAAAAAGCGAAGTTCTCATTTCTCACTAAAACATTCGCTAACATTTAGTCCAAAGTAGGTTTTAACACATTAGAAAGCAGATAAGCCTCAATTGAGACAACATAACAGAGATAAAATCTCCAAAAACTCGAACAAAAAATGTCACTTTAACCAAATAGAATGAAAATCGAGATTATTTTAGTCAGAAACCCAGACATTACTGAAGATAAATGAATTCAATCAAATCCAAAATAGCTTACCCATGTTTTTTATCAGCCTCATCTTCAGAATCTGGTTTTTTGTCTATTTCACTTCTTACCTTGTTTAGCAAGGCATAATCCAATCCTTTCACAAGATGAGTGTGTTCGACATCACCTATAATAGAAAATCCAGGACACATGAAAAGGCTATCAGAAAATAAACAATAGACAGTTGATAGCAGACTGGTTCCAATTAATTGAAGATGATCTGCTTCCTGTGAATGAATGGGAAAAACAACACCCTGTGCTCTCTGAAAATTATGTGCCAAATTCATTTATCATGTAAAAGAAAATCCTACAGTCAGTACAGCTTCAGTGCCAGCTGCTGCAGTAGTTGAAAATCTCCCGCAGAAATTCAATTCCTCCACCTTAGATGTCTCACAGACAGAAATCTGAACTTGCAAATTGCATAAGAAAAAGAACACATAATGCAAGTCGAATGCTTGGACTGATCTTTGTTATTTATGATAATCACATAGTCAGTCATGTTCCAAACATATCGGCCAAATACATGGTGGCATAAAAGCTGTTGACAGCTCTAGATCACTGTTTTCTTGTGAAGTGGGAATGAATGAGTATCGGCAGGTTGTATCTTACCAGAAATACAAAATGTCAAAATCAGAAGGACTAACCCAAACAATAAGAAATCATTGAATTACAAAATCCACACTATATTTACTCTCTGCATTAGTTTGATAACTTGAAGAATGAGGCATACAGGCCGCTGAAGACAAATTACCACTCTAGACTGCAAATTCCATCATGGGGGGAAAATAGCAGCGTAATGAGGGCCATTAACAATATTTAGAGAGGACAAGGAAGAAAGATAAACAAAAAAGGGGTAAAACATTGTTAAATTCTTACCATCACAAAACACCCCTTCTTAGCTTGTATCCTAATATAGTCAGATAGCCCAGGCAAATAAATATTTCACTAGCATACCCAATATATATATAAAAAAAATCATCTACTTCATTAGTAAGTCAAGTAAGAATAGATTATAGTCTTCCAAGAATCCTATTTTCTATAATCTAACCCCTAACAAAGACTCAGCACTCTGCATAATCAACTAACCTCCGAGATATTTGCTTTTCTCAATGGACAGCTTATGTGCATCAGCAGACCTGAAGCAAAATTATCAGGAATGAATAAATCAACCATAATAATAATAATGTTACTGAAGCATCAAAAACTGAGGAATGGAAAAAAGTTAATTAACATAAGTTATCTACCTCAAGTCAACAGTTCCAGGAGGAGCTACAGCATGAAAGTGCCCCAAGTAGTAGGTTCATAATCGGGATTCACGTCCTCTCTCCTCTCCTTCGCTCTGTCCCTATACTTTGGCAAGTCGGGCTCTTCTGCTTTATCCTCCCTGCACAAAAATCTCTGTTATTACCATCAATTACTAATTCTCAGTTGTCAATTCCAACTGAATTCATTATCCCGGAAGGGGAAAAAAGACAAAATTCAGAGTCGGATCCTAGGGCATCGAAATTCCGAGGGCAACCATTGAAAATTGAAACAAAAAGAGCAACAATTTGCGGAAAAAAGAAAAAGAAAACACAGAAATCAAAAGCCACGTACTTCCGACGGACAACTTTTTCTTTGTAGTTACGCTTATTGGACGACATTGCTGAAAATTGCAATAATTGATTGAAGAACGTGTTCTCAGGGTTTCGACCACCTGAAAGTTCTTCGGCGGAAAGATATCGATGACTTATCAGGTTAATTGAACGGAGTATATCGTCTGAACTTCACCGGCGACAGGAGGAAAATATACCTTTACACTATGCTTTTGCTAATCCTTATCTTAATTTATCAACTAAAAAAGAATAGTAGTAGGTTAATTCTTAACACGTGACCAATTTTATTTTGGTTAAATACAATCCAAACGACAATTATTATGTCGTATTCCAACCCTAACAAAAGATATCACTAAAATTTAGAGAGGATGATAGACAAACAAACATTAACACGACTCTATATGCAGCTGCTTTGACTCTATATCTAGCTGCTTGATTTTAGTTAAATGATTATGTAAATGTGACAAACTGGTCGTTTACGGTTTGACAGGTTTAACAAATACTATGCATGGCCACTTTTAGATTTAATCTGAATTTGATCCGATCTCTGAAAAGAAAATCAAAAGAGAAAAAAGAAGAAAAAAAAGTGTATAGACTCCTGTCGGGTTTTTGAGGGGATAGGATTCCTTCACCGCAAGAGGAATGCGGTGACGCGTGACCGCGCGACACGTGACAGCAATAGGAGTGGCGAGGCTAGATGAGAGTCACCTGCATCTAGCCTCACCACCCCTTGCTGCCACATGTCGCGTGATCATAAAGAAGATGAACAAAGTGGGGGTGAAAAGTTCTCAACCCGTTTTTGAGTTGTGTCGAAGTCTGAAAACGTATGATTTTGTGACTTGATTGAATTAAAACCTCCAAGTTCTTTAGTATGTATCTCAAACATCCGTAATATAAATACCCCGCTTATATTTTCTTTACTTGGTATTTTCTTTAGTATTTAGTATGTAGTATTTTCTTTAGTATTTAGTATGTAGTATTTTCTTTAATATATTCTACTATATAGGGGAAAGAAAAAAATAATTTTATTAATAAAACTCATGTTTATCATAAGTTTGGAAGTACACTCATTTTTATACGTTGTGATTCTGTTAAAACTGTCGTGTAAAATAGGCGACATTTTTGACAGAACCACCATAAGTCATTTGACTTTTGGTATATAAAAAAAATTAATTTTCCACTTTAGATTCTTTTGAAAGTAATTTTTCAGCTTAATTTTTAAAAATAATTTTTCACCTTAATTTTACGGTTGTGTCAACGCGTATTTCTATTAGAAATGTGACATTTTCTCAGTTGATAAATTTTTTTACAACGTAATTTTTGACGGACATGCTTACAAAAAAATATATTTCATTTTTCAGGTAAGGGGAGCAAATACGAACAAGCAAATTGAAATAAAATAATATAAAATAAGAATGAATCAAAACTGTACAAAAGTATGTCTATATGTAAAATATCCTAGGCACAATACAAATCACAAAGGCATCCACCTATACAACGCTTCCTACATCTAGGTCGCTGAACAGCTTACTATGTCTGAGTGGACCTGGTTTTTCTAACAGCTGAGACTGTGCTTACTGTAGGTCGTGTTCTAATTCTCTGTTAAACTGCTCGGCATCGGGATCGAAAGAGGGGATATAATCAGCAACGTTAAACATGTCATCGTCATCCTCGACAAATGCATGTCTGATATCGACGCTGGTGTCTGGAATGATATGTCTAGTACATGCCCCAAAGGCCCCGCAGACTATGACCCTCCAGCATCGACGTATGCAAATAACGACCTCTCCTGTTGAGACACAGCAAATAACGGATAATATGCATCCGCAATCTGCTGGAGGTATCTGCAGCAGAAAATGTCTGAGACCCTCCTCCCTGAGATCTTCCATTGCAATCTCTATGCCAGTCTCGTCTTCGATAGATGCCGCATGATAGTATATCCGAACAAGATGGTTTGCCTATGATTTAAATATAGAAAAATCAGTACACATTTAGCTTACAATGACATGATAAAATGAATTAAAAAATTTATACATACCAGCCGCATGAGACTACATGTGGAACCACAGAAACCGTCGTCTTCTACTCGCTCAATATGAGGACGACTAAGCGTCAGAAATGTCTAAGGTTTATACCTCAATGTATCGTGAGTCAGCTATCGGTACGCTAACCCAGGGCATTGCTATCTCGATCCGGCGCGTCCGGTCGTCCCACTGCTATAAGAATATGACGTGTGCATGTGCATAATCGCCGTTCCCCATCCTCTTCACCATCTGATGGATGGCAATCCCGGTATCGACGACCTTGGGCAGCACATCCTACGTCAGCCCAAACCCTCTTATCACTCTATATGGTAGGTGATGCTTAGCAATGTACCGCTACACCAATGACACCTAAGCAGTACACAGATGAGCATCATGAGTGCACATCGGTAGTAAGCTCGCGATAACGTCTGGACTGTAAGTCACCCGCAGAAAATCTCCCTCTATTAGACTGTTGAGTGGATTGCATGCAGAATCCACCATGTAGCGGAGAACCTCTGGGAAGCTGTGGTCACTACGCCACCAGACTGCACGGGGCGCACCAGGCCTCATTGCATACTTCTAACGTAGCGAGGACGGTAGACGACAAACCTCTCCCATATCCAGAACTACAACTGTAATAGAGCTGCATTCTGATGACCCCCCGTCTTCAAAGTCTCGTATAGGTTTCGGTACAAAGCATACGAGACAGTGCTGGCCTAGGAATAACTACGTGCAGCGACAAGGTCCTGAAGTTTGTAGAGGTAGATCAGCTGACATGAGAACTTTAGGTCGCATAACACACCCGACGGTAGTGAAAAGATGTGTGCCCAAATCCTCTGATGAATCTGCTCATCGTATGGATCTTCCGATAAGCTCGTATCGATAAACCACTCTGTAAACTTTTTCCTCAATATAGAGTTGCCTAATTGCACTTTTCTGTTTTTGTCTTGGTCTTTCGTTATGTGTGCATGTACATGGTTATGTATTTTAATAGCTTTCTATTTGTGGTCAATAAATTCCTTCACTAGTACACTAGCACATCATATGACTATTATTATGTCATCTATGAAGGTACATATAGAGCTGGGGGTCTCTCTAGAAGCAAACTCTCTATCCCTTGGGATGGAGGTATCGTTTGTCTGTCTCTCACCCTCCCCAGACACTAGCGGTAGCTATTGCTGGCGTTGGGATATACAAGCTTGTGTTGTTGTTGTTGTTGTTGTTGTTGTAGTATAGAGTTGCCTAATTTATCTGGCATGCCAATAGTCCATCCAAGACACTCAATACAAAGCTGTACCATTGCGCTGATGTGTATGGGGGCTCCCGAACAATAACTGCATCACCGTCGATGCGAAGGTCAAACAGCACGACTACATCCTAAAGCGTGACTGTGGCTTTGCCTAAAGATAGATTAAAAAAGTGAGTCTCCTGTCGCCACATATCCACGAATGATGTGATCAAAGCATGATCTACCTTAACCTTACTGCACATCAACAATCCCCATAGCCCCACATCCTCCATGTACGCCCTGCTCCTATCGAAGACCTTTGTATCTCTGTAAAAGGATACTTTATTAACAATATCCAGTGTACTGTAACTGTTGCTACTCCTAAGGTATAGGATCCTATGCTCACCCTGTAGTGTCAACAAATCCCTAATCTCTGGCCTCAACTCGTCACCAACACCACTGCTGGTCATATATGGGTTAAAATCTCCTAACCCCACTTTCCTTACCCACTTTGTGACCACGCGACACGTGGCAGCAAAGAGGGGTGGTGAGGCTAGATGCGGATGACCCTCATCTAGCCTCACCACCTCCCCTTGCTGCCACGTGTCGCGTGGTCACGCATCACCGCACCCCATTTGTGGTGAGGGGATCCTATCCCGTCATACATATACACGCATATGCGTGCGTGTTGAAAACCCCTATGTATTCTTTATGGATGACAGATTTAGTGGTTGCGGGTGTTGCAAGGGTTAAAAACGGGAGATGGTTTAAATTAAAAACATGATAGGTTCAACTCAACCTCAGGTATAAATTCAATTCAAGACATAAAATTTTATTTTGCATGAGTTAGAATATAAAACCATAATTTATCAGATCCAAGTAGGCGATCTTACTTCATAGAACAGAAGTAATCCGTGTAAGGAGAGACAACAATGGTGCTGGTAATAAAATATGCAACTCAGTCCAGAGAAAGAAAACAATAAACAAAATTGCGAAGTTTTAACATTTATAGAGTTACACAGTTTCCATTCATCTGCAATAAAAATTTCCAGATCAAATGCGCATAAATACTTGCTGCATGAT
Source organism: Eustoma russellianum (assembly GCA_036186865.1). Classification (NCBI taxonomy): domain Eukaryota; kingdom Viridiplantae; phylum Streptophyta; class Magnoliopsida; order Gentianales; family Gentianaceae; genus Eustoma; species Eustoma russellianum. The sequence goes on from AP025057.1 coordinate 29,799,380, forward strand.
AGATTTCACAGAAAATCTGACGACAGCAGACGAGTATGCAATCAAAACCATACAATCCAACTGCAAGCTGGCACTGCAATAAGGGTTTTCTTTTCATTTCTGGTGCCTGAGCTAACCTAGAATAGGGAAGATCCGCGTAATGTGTTCGAAGGGGACAGTATCTGCAGAACTTTTCTTGAGGTCAGGATGATTGAATTCATTTGGAGGAAGAATAATCGATTGACCTTTACCCTGGCCCTTCTCTACAACCCAACCGTTATGAGCCACCTGATGCTCCAGGAACTTGTCCAAAGATGAGCCTTCTATGTTTATAGCCTGAGAATACACATGGTGGTGAGAACTTATCCCAGAAATTACATTTCATTTCAAATGGATTTATGCATTCAGCCGAGGCATGTGCTTGAGAATAGGAGAAATAGCTACACAAAAAATCAATTTATGCAAACAAGGATTCATCCAGGAGAATATATTACCATATGTGTAACACAATCACCATTAGAAGCATGATTTTGAAAGTGAAGATCCCATAAATGAAAGCAATTTAATGCAAAACTAGTAGAGCAACTACCTACACAGTAAACAAGCACATGCTAATTACATACGTACAATATCCTATTCCTTAAAGAAATTTATACTAGAAATACAAGCTCACCTTAGGCACCTAACAGTATCTAAACAGAATGAAGTTGCAGCGGTCCTGAGATAAAGGAGACCTACCTCAGCAAGAACAGAGTTTGGAACTTTCCTGTAAGTCAGTGAAAGGACATGGACTGCATATGCTCGGATTGCTTGTTCAAAACCTGTAACATATTTATCCTGGTAAGGAAAATTTGGCAAAAAGAACAACCAAGCTGCGACAAAATGTTTAAAGGAACTTGAGGTATTATCTCAATCCAATTAGACCACCAAAGGATTAGAAACTTATGGCCAATGATTGGGCCTTATCTATAATTGGTAAACAGGAAAAGGAAAAAAAATCAAAGGATTATCATAGAACCCAGTTCAATATAGGCTCAAGAACAGTCTTCATCTTATGTTATTGTCTAGCTAAGATGAAGAAAACACCTAACGATTAAGCTGGGTGATACAAACAATTGAGCTTCCAAGTAGGAAAATAAATCACTACCAGAAGAAAGAAAACCTCAAACGGAGGGTGGGGGGAGAAAGAAAACTCTGAATCATTGATGAAGACTAGGCTACTAAGTGACGCAAAGATATAGCATCATTAAGGAAGGATCTTCTTATGTTTTAACCAACTTTAGTTAGGCAGCTTAGTGAGCAACCAAAGAAACAACTAGAGGCCTCAAACGCATTGAACCAGAGAATAATATAAACAAGAGGGGATAATGCTGCAAATTTTCCAAGTTTATACTCGTAGTCTGCACAGGACGCAACATGGCAATTAAATTACCAGGTATAGCTTCAACTATATGACGGCTCTTTGCAGCTTCATCCCAGAACTGTCGAAATCTTGCTGTCTGACTCAAGAAGAAAGCCGAAATTACAGATAAATACTCCCTTGTATCCAGCTACAAAAGAAGATAGAAGACTTAATTTACCTCCAAATAGTGTGACAGCACAATTAAAGTCTTGAACTGCTCCTCAAGTTGCTGCAGAATAAGATAACAGTCACATGAATAAGAGTTCAGATGCTTGAACCCAGAATTCAGAATAAGCACGCTTTTTGTGGAAACAACATGCAAGAAAATTTTCAATCATGAATGTATCAGGTCGAGTAGCTCATATGAAGAGCAGTATTTACAACACAAGGCTTCTCAGATAAATACTTATTAACCTTATAATTTCACAATGCATGGATAAGAAACACTATGCTTAATTCTAGTCTTCATAACCCATGGATTGCTACATGCAGTTACGCTTCATAACCACCAATACCATCATATTTAGTTCCTGAAGACAACACTACAACTAATTCTATTTTAGCATCCTAGGATCATTTCCACAAATGGCAAAGCCAACAAACAAATCCCTTCGTCAATAAATTGTCCAAACATAAAAAAGACGAGAAATTATAAAAGAAGGAATAGGATCAGTACCACTCGCTCAGGAATTAAAAAGAGACAAAGGCTGAAGTCAGGAGCTGGCATTGCCATTAGCGCCTAGAGAACACGAAAGAAGAAGAATCAGATCTCATTACAAGTCCAGGCGCTAAAAAGGATCAATTTTTGAGCTTGTTACCTTAATCAAAATGAGAGCAACAATTTGGGTACTCAATCGCTCAGGCTCAAACTACAAAATCGCATTCAATTCAGAAAGTTCGTTCACATTAACGAATTCACATGAAATTCAAACAAATCAATGCATAATAGCTCAAGCCGACCTGATAGCTACGAAGAAGGCAAAGGTTTGCGTCCAAATTGTACGTCTGGGAAGCGACCTATACAATTAAATTCTACAAATTCAATATTAAATGTTTTAAACTAAAGAAATAAAAGGGAGAAAAACCGAAATATTTCAGTAACCTGTTCCTTGACGAAGTTCTCAAGCTCATTCAAAATTTCGTAGTTGTAGGGATTGACGGCGACGAGCTGCTCCACCGTGTGTACCGTCTCCGACGAAGGCGGCTGCTTTGGGCCACTAACGATTTCCCTACCCATTTACTTGGCTGGAATTTACTTTTAACTCCAAACAATCATTCCTGAGCTCCGACTCCGGAGTGTGTTAGAACAGAAAATTTGATGGAAATTAGGTTCGGGTTGCCAGCCGCCAGTTGAAGTGAAAGGTCACTAATAAATTAGTCATTGACTTATCTGCCCTTACATGTTTCTGTATTTTATTTTTGACTTATCTCCCCTGCTATATCCCATTTGTTGTTTGCATATGACTTACTGCTCTTTGGAGCTGCAACCGAAAAACAAGCTGAGGTTATGTCATCCTTGTTATGAGAGTTTTGTATGATTACAGATCAAAAGGTAAGTGTCAACGAGTCACAGATGCACTTCTCCTCTAATGTAGCAAATGAAAGAGCACACGGTATTAGCTAGCGGTTTGAAATCCCCATTACACATGATTTAGAAAGATATTTGGGCATGCCTTTGTTGCATAGTCGTGTCAATGCCGCCACGTATAACTACTTGATTGCCAAAACCAAGGGAAAGCTAGCATCATGGAAGGGTAGGTTGTTATCTAACGTGGCAAGAAACATTCTCATTCAGGCAGTATCTTTACCATATTATGCTCTGTAGACATCAGCCTTGCCATCTGGGACGGTGGATAAATTAGAAAATCATAACCGTTCATTCTTTTGGGGAGAGTGAGAATCGACACGTAAGTTACATACGGTTGTATGGAATGTGGTATGTCGGCCTAAATGCAGCGGTGGGACTGACCTAAAAAGGTTATGTTTGAAGAATCGTGTTTTGTTTGCTAAATTGCGTTGCAGTTTGTTGTTGAATAAGAATGTATTGTGGGTCAAGGTACTTAAAGCTAAATATGGCTGCCCACTTCGTGTAAATCCGTCTAGGAAGGCACGTACACATACGTGGAGGAGTATTGTGTCTGCAGTTCCAATTGTCTTCGCAGGTCTCGTACAACAAGGGCCAAGTTTGATGTCACAAAATGAAGATGGAAGTAGATGGGCTTGGGGAGGCACCTCCAAAGGAGCTTTCACGGTTGCAACATTATATGATCTCCAGCTCGCGATGACAAAGATCAGGAACAGAGACAGCGGCGCAATGTTTAGTAGCTTAAATGTCCGCAAAGAGGTAACTTTCTCATGTGGCAAATTCGATTAAATAGACTTTTAACTGGTGAAATGTTGTATCGGATGAATTATAGGATCTGCCTTCGTGTGATCTTTGTCATCATCCTTGGGATGCTACTATACACTCTCTAAGAGATTGTGGTTGGGCAAAACAAATTTGGAATCGCATTGTCCCTAGTTCTAACAGATTGGATTTCTTCAGCAATCATGGAGGTGTGATACACTGGCTAGACCGAAATTTAAGCGTAACACAGTATAGTGGGCAGCTTGATGAACTGTGGCCATAAATTTTCTGGGAGGCCATATATCGAATCTGGACGTTGAGGAACAATGCTCTATTTGAGGAGGATTTTAATCGACCAGGTGTATATACTGTAGTGCATAGTATTTACGATAGAGTTCGCAATATTCGTATAGCATGGCAGCTTAAATAGGTTTGTAACTATGAGTAGGTGATAGTGTAAATGACACAATAGATGTAAAATTCGTGATATGCAGTCAATTTGACTTTGTTTACTTAATAAAATGATCATTTGCTTCGAAAAGAATGAATATGCTTACAAATAAAATAGGAATCCATCTGATATGTTTATCTTGCATTCCCTTTTTTTTCGTTGTGATGTCAGAAGGAACTAAATTCTAATAAAATTAGAACAATAGAAAATTTGGGATAACAATCAGAATGACAATATACTTTTGTGGAACCATCGTTGCACATAAAAAAAAAAGGTTAAGGGCTATTTAACATTCATGGTCTGAACATACCATTGAGAATATGCTTATTCAACCATAATACGTTTTTACCTTATGTATTTTGAGAAATTAACTTCTAGATGTTTTATGGGTTTTCAGACCTTTTATGTTTTAAAACTAACTGAAAGTTAGGTTTAATCTCTGGATAAACTTCGGGTTGGAATCACTACTAAATTGTGTATCAAATTACGGTGTCAAAATACGTAGTATTGTAAAATGATATACAACTACCATACATAAAAAAATGTGTATTTTAATAAAGTTACATAGTTTATCACTTTGTCACCTGACTTTGACATACAACTTTACTAAACCCATAAACCTCAACTCTTCCATTTCATTCCCCTTTCCCTACTTTCATCAAACCACAAAATCTCCCCTACGGCTACTTTGCGTTTGAACGAGTGGAAGAACGAGGACCGGAAATCCAGCACTGTCGAGAAGATTCTACCTTACAAGCAGCAGGACGGGCATCAAGGTGTGCGGTGGGCTTTCCTTGATGAGGATTATTAGAAGACTCATCTTCATTGGGAATTGTCCTTACGGTTTCCTGCTTCCTGCCGAACACTTTTGAATGATCGGGGCTTTATACCCAGGCGTTGCCTGGGTATAGGCACCGACTCAACTGTAGGGGCTCTGTCACCACTACGTCTGGCATCCGCCATAAACCCCTGAGGATGATGAGAAGATTGCCGTTGGGTCTTCTCTTTTGGATGGAGGGATGTAGAATCTTCCTCCATGTACTCTATCTCTGGACGCTTCCCTTTGAGCCGCTCTACTACGGCCTTAAACACGTCCAGGTTCTCTGTCACATACTTCATGGCCCTATCTTTCTCATCCGCGGTTATACTCGGGACCTTCTTCCTTTCTGGCTCTGTCCTCCTGGAATCCTGTCTAGGATAGGCAGAGCGAGTCTCTTTACGTCGATGTTGATTGGAGGACTCTCCTAGTCCTTCACGTGCGTCCTTTCCCATTTATGCTGACTTGTTCAATAAAACGGTGCAGTTAAACGAAATTAAGTGACGGAGGTTCAGGCCCTCCCTCTAGCGCCAATATGATGATGTCAGATTATATTACCAAGTATTTGTATGAATTGGTGCCGTTAGAACTCCGTCAATTGTCCTTAGTGAGTGAGTTGCTGACCTGCACAAAGAAAAAGGGTCAGGGGACCCGGGATCTATGGCCTCGGGTAATACACTCCGACGCTCAAGTCAGTTTGGGCCATTTTTCTGGAGAGGTTTATATATGGTGAAGGTTAAGTAAATTGAGGTTTTCTGTAAAACCTGCTTTTTCACTGTCGAGAAGATGAGTTACTGGCGTGTAGTTTTTCAGAGTTTGTTGTTACCTTTTTCTTTTTTTCTCTCCTGCTGCTCGGCCTTTTTATGTGGCGGCCTGGGCCAATGCATGGGCAGAGCTCAGATATCGTGACAGGCAAGGAGGTCAGTCGGATGACTCTTGCTCTTGCATGCTCGCCACGCGGCTCGGTGCTGAGCTGCATAAGCTAGTTTGGGACACCTGTCTGGGAGTTTCACCTGGTAGAATTACCTGGGATAAACCCCTAGAACCGAGATGAAGTCTTCTAGAAGCACTCGGAAGTGCCCGAGATGGTTGATGATATGGGGTCAGTATGCCGAGATGAAAGTGGCCGACTTCAAAAGGCTCTGGTGGGACTTTCATGATGCTCGTAACTAACGCCATTAAGGATGGTCCGGGGTCGGTCATCAGATCGGAGCCGGGGCGGAGCCCAACTCTTTGGCCGAGATGGAACTGCGGGCCGAGGTGAGGCCTAGTGGCTGAGATGGAACCCTTTGGCCTGCAAGAAGCCCTTAGACCGAGGCGAGATCCTTAGCCCCCTGGGGGGCACTGAGGTTACCTGGCCGAAATGACCGAGAGGTCCTGTGGGCGAGATGGCGGTGGGGCCCTGTGGCCGAGATGGTCTGTTTGTCCGTATTTGACCTTGTCAACCTCCAGGCCGACCCGCCATACTTAACCATTTTTATGCCCGACTTCAGCGTTGACCGCTATTGACTAACGGGAGATATTTTTTGGCTCATCATAATAAGACCGATGGATGGATGGTAGAAAATTATTAATGTATCAAGGAGTGATATGGTAGTTGGAAGTCCATTCATGCATTGATCAATCTGGTAAACTGTCCCCTTGGAAAATGTTAAAAGTTGAAGTATTAACGCTTTTGATGAGAACAGTTCATATGAAAAACAGTTCACTTTCATCTGATCTTTTTAGTCTCTTTGCAGAAACTGATGCTCAATTACAAAATTAAGGACGTAAATACTCTTCAAATTGTCTTGATGAAGGCAGAGGAGTATCTTACTGCAGTTCCTACATATACAATATACTCGGAATTTGAACAATACTTTCAAGAAATTGGATTGGAGGGAGGATGGGTTGATACTGTCGGACGTGTTTCAGAGACAATCCATATGCATCTGGATCTTCTTGAGGCGCCTCACTCAACAACAACAATAATACCCAATATATTCCAACAACAGCAAAAGCTATCGCTAGGGTCTGGGGAGGGTAAGAGGTAGACAAACAATACCTCCATCTCAATGGATAGAAGGTTTGCTTCCAAAACACACCCCCGGCTCTATATGTACCTATATAGATAATACCATAATATGAATATGTATGAGTGAATGGATATGCACAAATAGTTGAAAGACAAATACCAAAACAAAAGAGTGCAAGTCAAGTCCACTACATATGCTCTAAGGTGCCCCTATATCCTGTCTACCTCTCCTTAACCTTAATACTCTGCCTCCATGAACTCCTATCCTGCACCATATCCTCAGAGAGGTGCAACTCTAGTAAGTCATGCCTAATCTGCTCATCCCACTTTAGTTTGAGCCTGCCTTTACTCCTCTTCCTTCTACAGTGAGGCTTTCAATTGCTCTGACAGACGCCGTTGTCTGTCTCCTCTTGACATGCCCAAGCCATCTCAGTCTTCCCTCTCTCATCTTATCTGCTATACTAGCTATCCCTAACCTTTCTATGTATACCTCATTTCATATCCTGTCTAGTCTTGTATGCCCACACATCCACCGCAACATCCTCATCTCTGCCACTTCTGTGTCTGCTTGATGGCCCAGCAGTCTATTCCATATAACATTTCTGGCCGCACTACCATCCTATAATATTTTCCCTTTAATTTAGTTAGAAAATTCTTGTCACACAGCACCTGAGGCCACCCTACACCTACACCAACCTGCCTGGACTCGGTGCACTACGTCACTCTCTATTTCCCCATCTTGTTGTACAAATGATCTTAGGTACTTGAATTTACTTATCTTTGGGACCACTTAACCCTCGACGGCGAGTTGGCTACTTTCACCGTTGGCTATGCTGCTAAAGTCGCAGTGCAGATACTCAGTCTTAGAACGACTAATCCTTAGACTTTTTCTCTCTAAAGTACATCGCCACTCTTCTAGTCTCATACTCAGGTTATGTCTACTTTCTGCGACTAATACAGTATTGTCAGCAAAAAGCATACACTATGGGACTGTCTCTTGGATCGGCTTTGACAACTCGTCTAGGACAACTGCAACAAAAAATGGGCTCAAAGTGGACCCTTGGTGGAGGCATACCTCCACTGGAAAGACGTCCGTATTCCCTACAGACGTATGAATGGTTATTTTCGTCCTAGCATACATATTCCTAATTATGTCTATATACTTCATAGGAACCCCTCTTGCATCCAGACTATCCCATATCAGTCTACGTGACATACTATCAGACATTTTTTCAAGATCGATGAATACCATATGTAGATCGTGCTTCTTCTCTCTATACTTCTCTATCAATCTCCTTAAAATGTGTATTGCTTCTGTAGTTGACCGTCCTGGCATAAAACCGAATTGGTTTACCGTAACTTGTGTTTCTTCCCTAATTCTAGTGTCGATTACTCTCTCCCATAACTTCATAGTATGACTTAGCAATTTAATCCCCCGGTAGTTCCCAACTAGCCATTGAACCCCTTCCTCTCTCAAACACTTCCACGCCTCAATGAGTATATTATCTAGTCCAACTGCCTTAGCTCTTTCCATCTTCTTAACTGCTATCCTTCTACGACAGTCGCAGGTATTATGTTGTTATTTTTGGGTAGTGATTCTCTCCTTCTTCGTGGTAGACCCTTACGCTGTTAAAAAGGTTGTGAAAGTATGTTTGGCATTGCCCCTTGATGTCTTGTTCTTTGACTGAAACATGTCCATCTTCTCCCTTTATAAACTTCACAACTCCTAGGTCTTGCCTCTTTCGATCTCTAGCTTTGGCAATCTTAAACACATTATGCTCTCCGTCTTTTGTACATCCTTTTATATGCTGCGTTCATTGCCTCCGTCACTGCCTTCTTCGCCTCTTTTCTAGCGATTTTGTAGTTCTCCCTCGCTCTCACTTTCTCCTCCCGTTTGTGCAGCTTAACACCTCTCTAAAACTCTTTTGCTTATTCTTTATTTTTCGTTGCACATCTTCGTTCCACCACCACGACTCTTTGTGCATGATTGTCTTTCCTGTTGTTACCGATAGAGTTTCCCTTGCCGCGTGAGTAATGTTAGGCGCCTGACTAGAGCACTCTTGAAAAATTCATTGACAGAGTTCCTACGATTTTCAATGTTGTAATTCTTTCTACCCATGGATATTTTGCTCAAGAATATGTATGGGTCATCCTGACACCCGAAGGTAGGTATCTAACTCTAAAGTTTCGTCGATCTAAGTTCACTTTAAATAGTCAGGTGTTTTAGTTGATGTCTTTTCAATGGCAGGTTGTATACATTTTGGACCAAGTTCGCCCCTAAGAGCATGAGATGCTTAAAAGGATCAAAGAACAAGGACTGGAAATCGAACCAAGTATTCTTATTATTAGTTCTTGTACTCTTTTGTTATGATTTATTCCTTCCTGTTAAGTTACCATCTCATCCAAAATCTCAAGTTGTTAAGAGATAGGTAACATGCACTTCATACACCTGTGGATTTACGAGTTACTGTAAGTGTAGCAGTAGACAGTAACACCAACAATAATTTTCAGAAACAGTAGCGCTTGACCTGAGTATTTTCTGGTTCGATGCTATGTAAACTACCTTCTCATCTGAAATTTCATTCAAGTTATTAGGGAAAGGAGTAATTTATGCATGTATACTAGCACTTCCTATTCTAAATTGTGTATTTGAGCTTCTGCAGAAAACTTGGTTCAACTCTCAACTATGTTTCTGTTTTTAGGTGACTAGACTGCTACCTGATGCATTTGGAGCCACCTTTGGCCAGCGACTCCAGAAGGTGTTTGGAACATAGCACTCGCACATAAGTAGAGTTTTGTTCAGAACTAAGGAGGGAATTCTGTTAGAATGGGAAGAAATCAAACATACCATAATTGTAAAGATTCAGTGTAATTGTCCCATAATCACAGCAAGTAATCACGGCAATCAGATTAATTGTCATTTGATTCTTTTGTATTTCATTCCTTGTCTAGACTAGTCTAGCAAATATAAATACGTGTACATTTGTGAGAAGAAAACACAGAAAAATACACAGAAATTTTCTTTGATTTACTGTGTCTTCTTCCTTGCACTGCCTTCGGGTTATATTCTTTGCTCCTTGCCCGTGCTCTTAATAACATAGTATCAGAGCAGGAATAGTTCCTCTATGTTTGAATATTTTGCGCGTTGGCTCAGATTACAATCTCATAATTGCCAGTTTTTGCTACCTTGTAGTATATGCTCTTACCTTTCTACCACGTGAGACTTCAAGTATCTGTATCTGTCCTTATCTAAAATCAACTGGTTAACCAGATTGATTGAACTGCTCTCTTGGCCGGTGATTTCCTAAACAAAATTACCAGCAATGTCAAACCAACCAGAAAATCAGCCAGAAACATCAGAAAAAATGCCTAAACTCCCTGAAAATTTTGATCTTTCGGCTGAATTTGCCAAATTCCTGCAAAGCCAAATAATTCCAGCACCACAAACTGTCATTCCGACCCCATCTATATCCGACAACTTGGTGCTCAAAGTGAAGCTAAATTCTGGAAATTATCAGTTATGGTGCAACTTAATGTATAGGGCACTCTTGTGCAGGGGGAGGAGCACCCACATCATAAGGGTCCCTCCACCCCCTACCAACAGACGAGAATTACGTCAGATGGGAACAAGATGACCAACTTTTTTCACCTGGCTAATTGACAATATGGATGAGAGTTTGGTTCATAATGCTTCTAGCTATCCCACTGCAAAAGCTTTGTGGGATGGGTTAGCCATTACTTACGGATCTGGGGCTGACCCGCTTCAGATCTTTGACCTGCACAAACAAGCATACACGTTGAAACAAGGCACTTACTCACTTGATACCTGTTGGAACTAACTACAGAGCTTATGGAGAACTATTGACAGCCGGACACCCAATCCCATGGAATGTCCAAGGGACATTCAAAAATTCACTCAATACATACAAGAACAACGCCTATACCAACTCTTGATGGCTGTTGATGATAAATTTGCAGCCACCAAGAAAGACTTACTCAAACATGACCCACGAACGACCGCAAAAGTAGCATATGGGGAACTCCGGCGATCTGAATCTGAAAACAGGCTACTGAAACTTACTCCCTCAGACACTTTATTTGGAGTAAGTTTGGGACAGGGACTGAAGGGAAAAGGCACCAGGGGGCTATGGCAGAACCATGACAGATTCACCATGCCAGGGAGGGACGAATAACCTCCGCTCAGGACCAGTATCACGGCGGGGGGAGGATAAGAACTGTAGCGCCCCGACCCGGACAGCGGAATCCGAACCGGTTCACCCGTCGTAGCTTACAGAGAAGACTACAAGACGTCTCATCTCTCGGATACACATCATCAATGACGTAAGAGAAATAAATGCGGAAACATATCTCCATAAATCTAAATCATCAATCAATACGTCAAAGATAACGAGAATACTCAAATGTATATGGTCGCAGCCATCTAAAACCTCCAGTGCAATAAGGAAACAGAATTAACAGAACTCTCTCTAATCAACTCTCTCCATAAATCCTATGCATCCCATTCTGCCCACTCGCCGTCATCCTCAATGAAAATCATATCATAACTGGGTTCATCTGCAAAATCAAAGGCAGTACCCTTAGCGAAAACGCTAGCAAGTAACCCACTTATAAGACATACGGGATCAACCCATGGCAAGACATGAGTAATAGATAACATGAGGGATGTGAGGGCACATGTCTTGTAAACTTTCAAATATAGAATTTTGGATAACGCAGTAAAGCAAGTACGACAAATTGCTCACGTTTAACAATTAATAGGCAATCAAGAAACACACACGTTCGTAACACATTGACCCTCGTGATGCATGTCAAGATATGCACTACACTACTCATCCACTTATGCATGAACACTTTCTCTTTTAAAACGATGCAATGCATGACATAATGCCCGGTCACTTCATTTAACTTTATACCCTGTAACGCGCCCCGGCTTATATTTCCATCCCGGTCTACGTTACAGCCAACTTTATACCCTGTAATGCACCTCGGCTTATATTTCCATCCCGAGTAGCATTACAGACAACTTTATACCCTGTAACGCGCCCCGACTTATATTTCCATCCCGGTTTACGTTACAGTCTTTTGTGCCCTGCAATGCGCCCCGGCTTAAATTTCCATCCCGGTTTACATTGCAGGTCACCTTCGCAAATCTGTGCCGAAGCACCTTTCTTTTCAAATCAATATGCAAATGCACGTGCCATGATGCAAGACTCCTCTTTCCGATCACACTTCTCGTTCACATATGCAATTCACATTCACATGCGCAAGTACAAGTAACACACAAGAGTTCGCTAGCTTATTCATCAACACGTAGACTTCAACTAGCTCGTCAACACTTACCCTTGATTCTAAGGTTCACAACCCAACGAGAGTATCCCTATCTTTCCTTCATTGAACTCTAAGACACCTCGTACGTTCATTTCCTAACCCGTCTAAGTCATTCCCATTGAAACTCGATTCGAGAATCCGTTGAAAACACCGAGATTGACTCACCATCCTAGGGCATGTTCCCAAGACTTAGACTAACTTTAATCAGGTCTTAAGAAGTCACTAAGGTCACCCAAAGGCTCCCCGAACGTCCTCTTTTCTTCCTCTATTTTCCACAAAATTTCAGGACATCATCCCCTATACATCGATCGATCGAGGTCCAACTGGGGACATCGATCTCTGACTTCGATCGATCGATGTCCTTCTGAGGACATCGATCTCTCAGGCTCAACCTACATCGATCGATCGATGTCCAACTGGGGACATCGATCTCTCAGCCACTACTACATCGATCGATCGATGTCCAACTGGGGACATCGATCTCTGACATCGATCGATCGATGTCAGTTCTATTCCAGAAATCCTTCTGCGATTTTCTGCAGACCTTCAACCACAATTCCCAATTTTTCTTTCCACCATTCCAAGCTTAACCACTCTAGAATCCACTCTTAAATCCTCAACGCTGAAACCCTCTCAAAACCAATCCCGTGTTCCAGCCTAACCCTGCTATGATCTCATACTTGAACTACGGATTCACCGCTACGCACCACACCAACTCACGATCCACGCCTAAAACGCGATTATCCGACTCTCCCACCCAAAAATCCAATCTTTCCTCTCAACCCATCGCCCAACTATGGGATCACACCAAGCGGGGATTCAGGGTAGGGATTTGCATGTTTTCACATAATCAACAACCACAACGAACGCTTTTCCAGATACATTGGCCAAATCTCGAGACGAAAGCACATAGATCATAATCAAGTAATCAAAGAACAAATCTACTGCATGGTGATGCGATTTGATAATTAAAATAGGCCGTTTTCTTTCGCAAATCGTAAGAACTTATAAACATATTACTTGCCTTTGATTACTCGAAGACGGATTGAAGAACGGATGCAGGTTGGATTGATTCCTGAAGGCTACCTTCTCTCACGCTGGGAGGAACGGCTAGGGCAGACCAAAAGAAGCGTCGTTGGTTTCTGAAGGAACTGACGCTTCTCAGTTTATATATAGTCAGGGGAAAAAGTTTGGTGTTTCTAAATTACATTTTATTTCTTATTTATCTTAAAGGATAAATCCTAATTGTTTAATTCTAAAATTAATTACAATTAAACTCTAATAATAAATTCTCCATTTATTCTAATTAATCCTCATATTAATGTCTAATTAATTTTCGTTGACCGTTATTAATTTCCGCAAAAGAAATCCTTCTTTGTCTTTTAATTTCCCTACGGAGGGTGCGGGGCATAAGAAGAACCTACTGGAATGCACGCACTGTAAAAAAAAAGGGGACACATCTGAGACAAATGTTTTAAGCTTCATGGCTATCCGAAGTGGTGGGAGGAATTTAAGAAGAAAAACCAAGCTACCGCTGCGCAGGTCACCAGAGACCGTAACCATCACAGAGAAGAAGGAGATTTCACCGGGAACAGCCAGAGGGAGACAAACAGCCCCAGCCCTGGATCACAGTCGACGGCGATGAAAGATGGAAAAGCATGCGCCGCAGCAGGTATCAGGGTTAGGGTTCCTAACCCTAACCCAACCCCTTTTTATACCGTAGTCCCACCTCAAATTGTGCCCCTAATCCCTGCTGTTCCTGATACTTCCACTAAGGCCCACGGGATTCACCCATTTTCTCACCACGCCCCTGCATTTTCTCAACAGTCCTCCGCGGTCCCTAACCTTTTGACTCATGTGCACTTTAATCCTGAAGTTCCCCAAATGTCCACTACTGCCCTCCCAATATAGAAAATTACCTTAAATGCCCCTCCTACTCATACTAACCCTATTTCAAATGCCAATCATGTAATAAATACCACCACTAGTTCTACCACCCCTTGGATTTTTGATTGCGGTGCTACCGACGCCATGTCCTATGACCCCAATGACTTTCTTAATCATACCCCTCCTACCAAGAAAAGTGTTGAGACAGCCGATGGCACTTGTGTCCCCGTCCGTGGTGGTGGCACCGTAACCATCACCCCCAATATCACTCTTAAAAATTGTCTTTATGTTCCAGCCTTATCCACTAAATTACTGTCTGTTAGTCAACTTACAAAAAAATTAGACTGTGTCATTATGATGTATCCGCCTTTTTACATTTTGCAGGACATTCGTATCAGGGTGATCATTGGGCGTGGTACTGAATGTCGCTGGCTGTACTTTGTCGATGCGGTGGCGCAACAGGGACAGTCTAATCTTGCCACCGGGACAGGTACTAGACAGTTATGGCCGTGACATCGTCGACTAGGGCACCCGTCATTTGCATATTTAAAACATTTGTTTCCTACCTTGTTTACCTCTCATTCCAAGTTACTGCAGTGCGATACTTGCCTTCAGGCTAAGCAAACTCGGGCATCGTACCCTTCAAATAATACTCGTGTCAATCAAATGTTTTTTATAGTATATTCTGATGTGTGGGGCCCATCCCCATACAATACCCCTCTTGGTTTACGATATTATGTGATTTTTGTGGATGATTTCTCTAGAATGACATGGTTGTACATCATAAAAAATAAATCTGAAGTTGCTCAAAAATTTCGTAATTTCTACACGATGGTCCAAACACAGTTCCAGACCTCTATCCAAATTCTACGATCTGATAATGGGGGTGAATATTTTTCTGGGGACCTGAAATAATTTCTTACTGATTACGGAATCATTCATCAAACATCTTGCTCACACACTCCAGAACAAAATGGAGTCGCTGAAAGAAAAAATCGTGTTCTCTTAGAAATGGCTCGGGCTATGATGTTCGAGTCTCATGTCCTGATGAGCTTCTGACCGGAGGCGGTATCCACTGCTGCTTATCTCACAAACCGTCTATCCACAAAAATCCTTCAACTACAAACACCTCTATAAGTCTTATCCACTCATCATCCCATTCCCTCAATTTGTACCCTTCCCCCAGAGTCTTTGGTTGCACTGTATTTGTCCATAACCCTAAAACTGACCGCACCAAGCTCGATCCCTGTGCTGACAAATGCATATTTGTTGGTTATGCTACCACCGAAAAAAGGTATCGGTGTTACAACTCCACCACCCATCGTGTCCATATCACTATGAATTGTATCTTTGTTGAGACAGAATTCTTTTACCTCACTCAATCTCGGGTCCAGGGGGGCCCAATGCCAATGATGGAACCCTAGATCGGCTGTCACACTATGACTGTTCGACGCCCGTTCCACCACGACAAGTAGATGGCGCGGACTGTGCTATAGCTCCCGACACTATTGTTATGCCCCGCACTCTCTGTAGGATAATTAAAAGGCGAAGAAGGAATGAAACGGAGTTTAATGATAGTCAACGGGAATAAATGAGGCATTAAGTAAGAGGATTAATTGGAAATTAATGAAGGGTTGAATATTAGAATTAAATGGTATTTAATTGTAGAATTAAATAATTAAGGTTTATCCTTTACGATAAATAAGATAAAAGATATAATTTAGAAACATCAAATCTTACCCTAATTCCCTATTAAACTGACAACGTCAGTTCTCCTCTCCATTCACAGAGAAGTCGACGCAGGCCCATTCCCCTTAGGCGATTTTGAGAGCCTTACAACCCTAAGGAAGAATCTCTTCAGGAATCCACCCAATCTTCAATCCGTTCTCGAGTAATCAAAGGAAAGTAATCTACTTATAAGTTCCTACGTTTTGTGAAAGAAAACTGGCCTATTTTGTTATCAAATTGGATCACCATGCAGTAGATTCGTTCTGTGAATATTTTTACATGATTTATGTGTCTTTCGTTCAAGATTTGGCCGATGTATATGAAAAAGCATTTGTTGATGTTGTTGATTACTTGAGATCCTGCAAATCCCTACCCCGTAAATCCTTCTTGATGCCTTCACTGTTGGATAGGGCTTGGGAGTGGAAAAAGGTGGGATCTTGGGATTCGTTGGGATGACGAGGTACGTTTTAAGATTGAACGCGTGATGGGTTTTGAGAGGGTTTTGCGTTGATGATTTAAGAATGGATTCTAGAGTGGTTAGGCTTGGAATGGTAGGAAGAATATTGGGAATCGCTTGTTGAAGGTCTGCAGAAAATCGCAAAAGAATTTCTGGAATGGCGCTGACATCGATCGATCGATGTCAGAGATCGATGTCTCCTGTTGGACATCGATCGATCAATGTGTGAGAAACTCAGAGATCGATGTCCTCTGTTGGACATCGATCGATCGATGTAAGAAAAGGTGGAGAGATCAATGTCCTCTGTTGGACATCGATCGATCGATGTAGGTGAGGCTGAGAGATCGATGTCCTCTGTTGGACATCGATCGATCGATGTATAGGAAAGCTGAGAGTTCGATGTTCTCTGATGGACATCGATCGATCGATGTGAGGGTATGATGTCACATCGATCGATCGATGTGAGGGGATGATGTCCATCAGTTTTGTGGAAAAATAGAAGAAGAAAGAGGGAAGCTCGGGGAGTCTTTGGGTGACCTTAGAGACTTCTTAAGACCTGATTAAGGGTAGTCTAATTATTGGAAACATGACTTAGGATGGCGAATCGACTTGGTGGCTTCAGTGGGTTGTCGACTCGGATTTCAATGTGGACGACTTAGAAGGGTTAGGAAATGAACGTACGAGGTATCTAAGAGTTCAAAGATGGGAGTGTTCTCCTGAGTGTATGACGTGTGGTAGCAAGATTAAGGTGTGACGAACTAGTTGAAGTCTAAGCGTTGATGTGTAAGTTGGTATGTTGTGTGTTGCTTACACTTGCGCATGTGAATGTGAATTGCATACGAGAACGAGAAATGTGATTGAAACGAGGAGTCTTGCATCATGGCACTCGCATTTGCATATTGATTTGAAAAGAGATGTGCTTCGGCACAGATTTGCGAAGGTGACCTGCAATGTTAACCGGGATGGAAATTTAAGCCGGAGTGCATTGTAGGGCAAAAAAGAGTGTAACGTAAACCGGGATGGAAATATAAGCCGGGGCGCGTTAGAGGGTATAAAGTTGTCTGTAATGCTAATCGGGATGGAAATATAAGCCAAGGTGCATTACAGGGTATAAAGTTGGCTGTAACGTAAACCGGGATGGAAAGATAAGCCGGGCGCATTACAGGGTATAAAGTTATGTGATGTGACAGGACATTATGACATGCATTGCACTGTTTTAAAAGAGAAAGTGTTCATGCATATGTGAATGTGTAGTGTAGTGCATATTATGACATGCATCACGAGAGTCAGGTGGTACGAATGTGAGTGGTATCTGATTGCCAATGAATTGTTAATTGTGTGCAAATTGCTGTAATTGTCTTATTACGTTATTCACATATATATATTTGGAAACTTACAAGACATGTGCCCCACAATCCCCTTGAGTTATATATATTACTCATGTCTTGCCATGTGTTGATCCCGTATGTCTTATAAGCGGGTTACTTGCTGGCGTTTTTCGCTAAGGGTACTGCCTTTGTGTTACAGGAGAACCTGAGTATGACATGATCTTTATTGAGGATGACGGCGAGTGGGCTGAATGGGATGCTTAGAGACATTATGGGAGCTAGTTGAGACAGTTATTATCAACTCCAGTTCTTGTATATACTTGAGGATTAGTTTGTTATGCCTTTTGAGAATTATTATCATTTGAGATACGGAATTGATGGTGGAGATTTATTGGATATACGTGTTTCCGCACTTGTTTCTCTTACGCCATTGATGATGCGTATTCGAGAGATGAGACGTCTTTTAGTCTTCTCAGTAAGCTACGACGGGTGAACCGGTTCGGATTCCGCTGTCCGGGTCGGGGCGCTACAGGTGGTATCTGAGCCTAGGCTTCAGATCTACCTCGGAAACCTAGGTTATGACATGTAGAGTCTTAAGTTATGATTTTCACCGTAAGTTGATCTTTAAGTCTAAGTATGCAATCTTGGATTTAAGTTTGATTGGGATGGGTGTGTGTATGAGCGCGATTAAGTGTAAGCAATAAATGTTAATTATTTTAAATTCGTAAACTCCGCCTGTACACAATATGGACCCAAGCACTTATTTTTTTTGAAACTGCTAGATACTAATAAGCGTGACATGGCAGAAAATGCCTCCTGGACGTGACAATCAAGGAAACGGTGGCAATGGAGACAATAACCCTCCACCACCACCACCAGTCCTAGTCCCACAAGCATTGATAGACGCTATCACGGTAATAGCGCAAGGGGTTGCTCAGCAGCAGCAACAACCACAACAACCTCCTCCACCACCTCCCCAGCAAGGCATCAGATATTATATTGGGGAGATGCGGAAGATGCATGCCCCTAATTTCGAAGGGACCACTGACCCAGAGGTGGCTGGGTTTTGACTCGATGAAGTAGATAAATGCTTCAGGCTGGTACAAGTGCCTGAAGAACTCAAGGTGGATGTAGCCACACCCCTACTGATTGGCAGAGCTAATGCCTGGTGGAATGGAATTCTGCCCAAGATGACTTCTCCTATTCAGTGGAGACAATTTGTGCAGGCCTACAAAGATTATTATGTGCCTGAGACTGCCATTCTAGAGAAGATGAGGCAGTTTGACAAATTTGAGCAAGGGAGAATGTTTGTTTCAGATTACGCGGATAGGTTCCATGCCTTGGGTAAGTTCACGCCCATGGTTTTGGAAAAAACAGAATGAAAATGCTGAAATTCGAAGAAGGGTTGAACCCCCGCATACGGACTGCAATAGCGGGGTCGAGTTTGAAAACTTTTGAGGAGATGCTGGACGCATGTTACCGAGTGGAGAGTGACATACGTAGGACACAACCAAGAGAGGCTCGTGAAGAGACGAGCAAAAGGCCGAGGGTGGAGCAAAGCGGAAGCAAATCCGGACGTTGGGTCAAGATCCCCAGAAAGGGACAAGCGGGGCCAGTTCAAAGGGCACCGCAGCCAAACCAACTTGATCGTCAAGCACCTGTGGAATGCCCACACTGCCATAAAAGACACGTGGGCGAATGTTGTAAAATAACAGGTGCGTGCTTCAGATGTGGAAAGTCAGGCCATAAGATCAGGGACTGTCCTGAATGGAACCCTAAGCCACAAGCAGAAGCAGGGCTGGCCCATCAGCAGAAAGGCAGGCCCAATGCGAGAGTCCATGCCATGACAGACACTGAAGTCCAGGAGGACGCTAATGTTGTGACAGGTATGACCTAAGTTAAATCATAGTTGTTTAAGCTAAATTTTAATACTTTAAGTTGATGATCATATATGTGTTATGTGAGAACCTTTATGTGTTACCCTCTTGTGATTAGGTGTGATTCTAGTTAACAAAGTACCCGCTAATGTGCTGTTTGATAGTGGCGTTAGTCACTCCTTCATTTCTAAGCGATTCGCCAAAGGGCTCGACTGTTTACCCGAATGGCTTGAGAACCCATTTAGGGTGCAGGCAGCAGGCGAGCAAGTACTGGTTTCTCACCACCAGTACAAAGATTGTGAGTTGGAGTTGGATGTAAAATTATTTTTAATGACACTAGTCCCAATTCCGATGAAGGATTTTGATGTAATATTGGGCATGGATTGGCTGACCAAGAATCATGCCAATATTGATTGTAAACTCAAGCAAGTAACCATCAAGAACCCTGAGATGAATGACATAACGGTACAAGGAAACGTCAAGTTAACGAAAGCTCCAAATAAGATATACTTGACAGCGATTAAGGCCTTTAAGGCTTTGCAAAAAGGAGCAGAGGGATATATGGTGTATGCCGTAGATGCTAAGCAGGAGGTTCCCTCTATAGATCAAATTCCGGTGATCAATGAGTTCAAGGATGTATTTCCGGAGGATTTGCCAGGAGTGCCGCCATCAATGGAAGTGGAGCTCGAGATTAACTTGATACCCGGAGCCGAGCCTATATCTAAGACACCCTACATGATTGCTCCAGCAGAACTTAAGGAGCTAAAAGGGCAACTTCAGGAGTTGTTGGACAAAAAGTTAATTCGCCCCAGCGTATCTCCCTGGGGAGCCCCAGTTTTATTTGTAAAGAAGAAAGATGGCAGCATGAGGTTATGCATCGATTACCGGGAGTTGAACAAGATCACCATTAAGAATAAATATCCTCTGCCAAGAATAGAGGACTTATTTGATCAGCTAAAGGGAGCTCGTTGGTTCTCAAAGATTGATCTTCGTCAAGGGTACCATCAACTGCTTGTGAAAGCCGGAGACGTACCTAAAACGGCTTTTCGGACTCGATACGGGCATTATGAATTCTTAGTGATGCCTTTTGGACTAACTAATGCCCCAGCAGCTTTTATGGACTTGATGAATACCGTGTTTCGAGAACAGTTGGATCAATCTGTAGTGGTATTCATCGATGATATCTTGGTCTATTCCTCCGACGAATAAGCTCATGCTGAACATTTAAGAGTGGTGTTGAAAATTTTGAGGCAACAAAAGCTCTACGCCAAATTCAGCAAGTGTGAATTTTGGCTAAGAAGTGTAGCCTTCCTCGGTCACGTGATTTCGGAAGATGGGATCTCTGTGGATCCTAAGAAGATAAAAGCCATCATTGAATGGCCAAGACCCACAAACGTGACTGAAGTCAGAAGCTTCCTAGGCTTGGCAGGCTACTATAGGAAGTTTGTTGAGGGATTCTCAACGATAGCAGTACCATTGAGCCGACTTACACAGAAGAAGACTAAGTTCGAATGGACTGCTGAATGCGAGAAGAGCTTTACCGAGCTCAAGAAGAGGTTGACCACAGCCCCAGTGTTGGCACAACCCTCCGGCACCGACGGTTTTATGATCTATAGTGACGCGTCCAAGAAAGGACTAGGTATGTACACCATTACAATTAATGCATTGTATATACTTATGCTAGTCTTGAATTAACTTTCTGTTTATAGGTTGTGTCTTGATGCAAAATGAACGAGTCATATTGTACGCGTCAAGACAATTGAAACCATATGAGCAGAATTACTCGACGTATGACTTGGAACTCGCAGCGGTGGTATTTGCTCTTAAGATCTGGAGACACTATCTATATGGAAAGAAATGTACCGTGTTCACGGATCATAAGAGTTTGAAATATCTATTCTCGCAGAAGGAGCTAAATATGAGACAAAGAAGATGGTTGGAATTACTTAAGGATTACGACCTAACCATCAACTACCATCCGGGGAAAGCCAACAGAGTGGCGGACGCGTTGAGCAGAAAGTCTAGCCACGCGAGACAATCTCTGTTAGAAAGAGAAATCGAGGAGTTTGACCTCGAATTGGTAGATTCTGTGGCAAATGTCCTTACAGCTTTGTCTATCAACCGAGACTTGGTAGATAGAATTAAAGAGGCACAGTATGAGGACCCAGCACTGAAAGAAATCCGCGACAAATTATCCACGGGACCAGTAAAGGACTTCCAGTTGCGAGGGGATGGAAGTCTATGGTTTCAAAATCGGTTATGCGTACCAGTTAAAGACGAACTCCGAATGGAATTGCTCCAGGAAGCACATAACTCAAGGATGTCTATCCACCCCGGGAGCACCAAGATGTACAAAGATCTCAAAAGAAACTATTGGTGGATAGGGATGAAGAGATCTATAGCGGAGTATGTTGAAAGGTGTTTGATATGCCAACAAGTCAAGGCCGAACATCAACAACCTGGTGGCCTGATGAAACCACTGGAGATTCCGGAATGGAAGTGGGAGCACGTGACGATGGACTTCGTAATGGGACTACCCAAGACCCAAAATGGAAATGAAATGATTTGGGTGATTGTAGACCGTTTGACAAAGACGGCTCATTTCATAGCCATGCCAGATGGTACCTCGTATGAAAAGTTATCTAATATCTATGTAGATAACATTGTGAGCCTACATGGAGTCCCAGTCAGCATTGTGTCGGACCGTGATCCCAAGTTCACCTCTAAGTTTTGGAGAGCATTCCAGAAGGCAATGGGTACCGAACTGAGAATGAGTACCGCGTACCACCCGCCAACGGACGGACAATCCGAGAGAACCATTCAAACCTTGGAGGACATGTTAAGAGCACGCGCCTTAGATTTTAAAGGAAACTGGGATAGCATGTTGAAGCTAATAGAGTTTTTATATAATAACAGCTATCACAGTTCAATTGGCATGGCGCCATTTGAAGCGTTATATGGGCGTAAGTGCAGGTCTCCTGTTTGTTGGGACGAAGTTGGAGAAAGAACAATCACTGCACCTGAGTTGGTTGAACAGACGGTTGAAAAGGTGAAAGTGATAAGAGAGAAACTCAAAGTGGCTCAAGATCGCAGTAAGAGTTGGGCTGACACCAAGAGGCGACCCTTGGAGTTCGAGGAAGGTGGGAAGGCTTATTTACGAGTCTCACCAACCAAGGGAGTTGCAAGATTCGGAGTGAAGGGTAAGTTAAACCCTAGATATATTGGCCCTTACGAAGTGCTAGGCAAAGTTAGGGAAAGAGCATACAGACTCGCCTTGCCGCCGAATTTGTCACAAGTCCATAACGTATTTCACGTATCTCAACTACGGAAATACGTATTGGACCCGAGCCATGTCCTTGAAGCCCAACCCTTAGAGATGAAAGGATACGTCACTTATGAAGAGCAGCCAATAAGGATTGTGGATAGAAAAGATCAAGTCCTACGCCGACGCGTCATTCCGTATGTCAAAGTTCAGTGGAGTAATCATACGGAACGCGAAGCCACGTGGGAGCTTGAGGAACAAATGATGGAGCTGTATCCACACCTCTTCCAATAAGGTACGCCAGTTTTGAGGACGAAACTTTTTATAAGGGGGTGGAATGTTATGCCCCGCACTCTCCGTAGGATAATTAAAAGGTGAAGAAGGAATGAAACGGAGTTTAATGATAGTCAACGGGAATAAATGAGGCATTAAGTAAGAGGATTAATTGGAAATTAATGAAGGGTTGAATATTAGAATTAAATGGTATTTAATTGTAGAATTAAATAATTAAGGTTTATCCTTTAGGATAAATAAGATAAAAGATATAATTTAGAAACATCAAATCTTACCCTAATTCCCTATTAAACTGACAACGTCAGTTCTCCTCTCCATTCACAGAGAAGTCGACGCAGCCTCGTTCCCCTTAGGCGATTTTGAGAGCCTTACAACCCTAAGGAAGAATCTCTTCAGGAATCCACCCAATCTTCAATCCGTTCTCGAGTAATCAAAGGCAAGTAATCTACTTATAAGTTCCTACGTTTTGTGAAAGAAAACTGGCCTATTTTTTTATCAAATTGGATCACCATGCAGTAGATTCGTTCTGTGAATATTTGTACATGATTTATGTGTCTTTCGTTCAAGATTTGGCCGATGTATATGAAAAAGCATTTGTTGATGTTGTTGATTACTTGAGATCCTGCAAATACCTACCCCGTAAATCCTTCTTGATGCCTTCACTGTTGGATAGGGCTTGGGAGTGGAAAAAGGTGGGATCTTGGGGTTCGTTGGGATGACGAGGTACGTTTTAAGATTGAACGCGTGATGGGGTTTGAGAGAGTTTTGCGTTGATGATTTAAGAATGGATTCTAGAGTGGTTAGGCTTGGAATGGTGAGAAGAATATTGGGAATCGCTTGTTGAAGGTCTGCAGAAAATCGCAGAAGAATTTCTGGAATGGCGCTGACATCGATCGATCGATGTCAGAGATCGATGTCCCCTGTTGGAAATCGATCGATCGATGTGTGAGAAACTCAGAGATCGATGTCCTCTGTTGGACATCGATCGATCGATGTAAGGGAAGGTGGAGAGATCGATGTCCTCTGTTGGACATCGATCGATCGATGTAGGTGAGGCTGAGAGATCGATGTCCTCTGTTGGACATCGATCGATCGATGTATAGGAAAGCTGAGAGTTCAATGTTCTCTGATGGACATCGATCGATCGATGTGAGGGTATGATGTCACATCGATCGATCGATGTGAGGGGATGATGTCCATCAGTTTTGTGGAAAAATAGAAGAAGAAAGAGGGAAGCTCGGGGAGTCTTTGGGTGACCTTAGAGACTTCTTAAGACCTGATTAAGGGTAGTCTAATTATTGGAAACATGACTTAGGATGGCGAATCGACTTGGTGGCTTCAGTGGGTTGTCGACTCGGATTTCAATGTGGACAACTTAGAAGGGTTAGGAAATGAACGTACGATGTGTCTAAGAGTTCAAAGATGGGAGTGTTCTCCTGAGTGTATGATGTGTGGTAGCAAGATTAAGGTGTGACGAACTAGTTGAAGTCTAAACGTTGATGTGTAAGTTGGTATCTTGTGTGTTGCTTACACTTGCGCATGTGAATGTGAATTGCATACGAGAACGAGAAATGTGATTGAAACGAGGAGTCTTGCATCATGGCACTCGCATTTGCATATTGATTTGAAAAGAGATGTGCTTCGGCACAGATTTGCGAAGGTGACCTGCAATGTTAACCGGGATGAAAATTTAAGTCGGGGTGCATTGTAGGGCACAAAAGACTGTAACGTAAACCGGGATGGAAATATAAGCCGGGGCGCGTTAGAGGGTATAAAGTTGTTTGTAATGCTAATCGGGATGGAAATATAAGCCGAGGTGCATTACAGGGTATAAAGTTGGCTGTAACGTAAACTGGGATGGAAAGATAAGCCGGGGCGCATTACAGGGTATAAAGTTATGTGATGTGACCAGACATTATGACATGCATTGCACTGTTTTAAAAGAGAAAGTGTTCATGCATATGTGAATGTGTAGTGTAGTGCATATTATGACATGCATCACGAGAGTCAATGTGGTACGAATGTGAGTGGTATCTGATTGCCAATGAATTGTTAATTGTGTGCAAATTGCTGTAATTGTCTTATTACGTTATTCACATATATATATTTGGAAACTTACAAGACATGTGCCCCACAATCCCTTTGAGTTATATATATTACTCATGTCTTGCCATGTGTTGATCCCGTATGTCTTATAAGCGGGTTACTTGCTAGCGTTTTTCGCTAAGGGTACTGCCTTTGTGTTACAGGAGAACCTGAGTATGACATGATCTTTATTGAGGATGACGGCGAGTGGGCTGAATGGGATGCTTAGAGACATTGTGGGAGCTAGTTGAGACAGTTATTATCAACTCCAGTTCTTGTATATACTTGAGGATTAGTTTGTTATGCCTTTTGAGATTTATTATCATTTGAGATACGGAATTGATGGTGGAGATTTATTGGATATACGTGTTTCCGCATTTGTTTCTCTTACGTCATTGATGATGTGTGTTCGAGAGATGAGACGTCTTGTAGTCTTCTCAGTAAGCTACGACGGGTGAACCGGTTTGGATTCTGCTGTCCGGGTCGGGACGCTACAACTATATCGCTTGCTGACTCAGTACCACTCCTTGATGATCAACCAAACATGGATGTCCAAACAGAGGTAAGAATGTGTAATTATAATGAACAATCTACTCTTGTAAGTTTGAATAACGATAGTAATGATTTCCTTGACAATACTCATGCTAATTCTCCTACTGTGTCACCAACTGACCCTGAAACTGCTATAGAACCCCCGTGTGCCCTACTGGTATTTTACAGGAACAGTAGAAGGTTCGAATCTTGCCTCCCCTAGAAAAACGTGGAGTACCTCCGGTCAGATACTCTCCTGACAAAATCTCCAAAACCTCCCGATATCCCATGAGTTGCTCCAGGAATGGGGTAAGTGATGTTGCCCAAGGATTCTTTGGAACACTATGCTCTGAGGAGATTCCAAAAGATGTCAAAGAGGCCCTACAACAACCAAAGTGGAAGGATGCTATGATTTGTGAGATGAATGCTCTCCGGAAAAATGACACATGGGAAAAATGTGCCCTACCTCCTGGAAAGAAGCCAGTAGGGTGTAGATGGATATTCACTATCAAATATGCAGCTGATGGGAGCGTGGAACGACATAAAGCCCGACTGGTAGCGAAAGGGTATACTCAAACATATGGCATCGACTACTCTGAAACATTCTCACCCGTGGCTCAAATTGATACCATCCAGGTCCTATTCTCCATTGTTGCCATCCGACATTAGCCTCTACACCAGTTTGATGTGAAAAATGCTTTCCTCCACGGTGACTTAAAAGAAGAAGTTTACATGGAGCCTCCTCTAGGGTTCTCCACAGGGTTTGCAAAAAATGAAGTATGTCGCCTCAAGAAGTCGTTGTATGGACTGAAACAATCACCACGCGCCTGGTTTGGTAGATTCACTGAGGTAATGAAGCAAGATGGCTACAAACAAAGCAACGCAGATCACACCCTGTTCATAAAACGACGAGGTAACAAGGTAACTTGCTTAATTATATATGTTGATGACATGATTATCACTGGTGATGACAGGGAAGAGATTGCTAGACTCCGGTGGTATTTGTTCACCAAGTTCGAAATGAAGGATCTTGGGGGCCTCAAGTACTTCCTCGGAATTGAGGTCCTTAGGTCAAAATCCAGAATCTACATTTTCTAGCAAAAGTATATTTTGGATCTCCTTACAAAAGTAGGTATGCTCGACTACAAACCTTGTGATACACCTATGATTGTGAACAATAAACTACAGATGATTGACGGCGCACCACTCGTAGACAAAGGTCAGTATCAGCGGCTGGTTGGTAAGTTAATCTACCTGTCTCATACCCGTCCCGATATTGCATATGCGGTAAGTCTAGTAAGTTAATTTATGCATAGTCCTCAAGAACCTCATATGGATGCTGTTTTGCGTATCTTACGTTATCTAAAGTTTACTCATGGTAGATGAATTTTGTTTCAGGATAATGGACACCTCGACATCCAGTCATACACTGATGCTGATTGGGCAGGAAATCCTGTGGACCAAAAGTCAACCTCTGGATATTTCACCCTTATGGGAGGCAACCTGGTTACATGGAGGAGTAAGAAATAAATGGTTGTTGCTCTTTCAAGTGCAGAGGCTGAGTTCAGAGGGATTGTGAAAAGAATTACGAGGTGCTCTGGCTACACAAATTGTTCACAGACTTGGGCCTACCAATCAATCGCCCCACTCTATTATTTTGTGATAATAAAGCGTCAATCAGCATATCGGAGAATTCTGTACAACATGACCGTACTAAGCATGTGGAAGTCGATCGAGACTTTGTCAAAGAAAAACTGGACACAGGAATTATCACACTACCGTTTGTCCGATCTGAAGATCAACTCGCAAATATACTAACCAAGGCAATCAATGGCAGGTCTTTTTCAGCTATTCTATGCAAGTTGAACGTCGTCGATCCTACCGTTCAACTTGAGGGAGAGTGTTAAAATGGGAAGAAATCAAACATACCATGATTGTAAAGATTCAGTGTAATTGTCCCATAATCACAGCAAGTAATCACGTCAATCAGATTCATTGTGATTTGATTCTTTTGTGTTTCATTCCTTGTATAGACTAGTCTAGTAAATATAAATACGTGTATATTTGTGAGAAGAAAACATAGAAAAATACACAGAAATTTTCCTTGATTTACTGTGTCTTCTTCCTTGCACTGCCTTCCGATTATATTCTTTGCTCCTTGCCTGTGCCCTTAATAACAAATTCTTCGGATAAAGATCTCTCGCTTTGAAGTTTGGCCTTACATGGAAACTTTCACTGAGATGCATTGAGCTTCTTGCTTCAAATGTCAGTCGGTTATCGTTCTACTGTCAAAATTCCTCTAATCAAAAGGCTTTTGTTTAATAGGATGTTGCCAAAGAAATAACTACAGAATTAGGGACCAAGCTAGATTTAATCATCGGTAACTACAGCAAAGATAAAACAGGGGAGACTGAGATGGCTTGGGCATATCAAGAGGGGACAGACAATGACGTCTGTCAGAGCAGTTAAAAGCCTCACTATAGAGGGGAAGAGGAGTAAAGACAGACCCAAACTGACTTGGGATGAGCAGATTAGACATGAATTACTAGATTTGTACCTCTATAAGGACATGGTCCAGGATAGGAGTTCATGAATACAGAAGATTAAGGTTAAGAAGCTGTAGGCAGGATATAGGGGCACCTTAGAGTATACGTAAAGAATTATATACTTTCTACACTTTAGGTTGAAGTTGCTTTCTTTTTGTTTTTTATCTTTGTCTTTCAATTATTTGTGCATATCCACCGTTATGACTATTGTAATATCAAAAGCTTTTTATTTGTGTTTACTAAAATCTTTACACTAACAAACCATATTCTTATTATTGTGACATCTATGAATGTACATATATAGCCGTGGGTCTCATTGGAAGCAAACTCTCTATTCCTTGGATGGGGGTATTGTTTGTCTGCCTCTCACTCTCCCTAGACCATAACGATAGCTTTTGCTTGTTGGGGCATTAGTCCAGTCCATTTGTTATTGGACATTTTGTAAGTGATAGACCAATCACTTATTTTGTGAGACCCAAATGGTTTGGGTATTTGGGATCTTCACTTAGTAGCCCTATAAGGCTGTTTTGCTGGCTAAAAATAAAAGGGGTACTGTAGAACAACTGAGAGTTGGGAAAAACAAAGAGAGAGAAAAATTTCGCAGATTGTAGATTTTCTGGGCAGCCTCTGCTTCTTTGACGATCGCCAGAGATCCAACCGTTGGATTTTGCTGAAATTTGGACAGCATTTTCAGAACATACAGCGCTACATTCTGACCGTTCAGAATTTCAATCCGAGCCCTGGATCGGTTTTAATCGCTGCTGGTGTCAGACACGATTTTGGTGAAATTTCTGTAATTTTGTTCTCTTCTCAATTGTTGTCTCTTATGTATGTTGTTGTTGGTGGGCTGTAACATCCTTGTAGACTGATTTGGGTGTTTTTACCCTCAATTTGCATAATAAGAGAAGAAGAAGGGTGGACTCCTTACAAGTCCCGTAGTTTTTTATCCTTCACATTGAAAGGGTTTTTCCACGTATAAATCTCTTGTGTTGTTTGAAGCTTTATCTTGGATAATTTACTTGAGGTTTTGGTGTGTGATTGATATTTGCTTGGTAAATTAATTGTGGTGTATTGGGTTAAGCATTTTGGTTGGTTGTCTTGAAGTTGATCCTTGTAGGTGTTGTATCCTACTTGTTGCTTCTCCCCTACAACTGGTATCAGAGAATTTGGTTAAACCGTAGATATGGAATCTGGAAATCATTCTATGGTTAAATTGACATCAAACAATTATTCCATTTGGCGTCCGATGATGGAAGATTTGCTATACTGTAAAGATTTGTTTGACCCAATTGATGTGGATAAAACCAAGAAAGATGACACGCCCTCTAAACCAAAGAAGATGTCAGATAAAGAATGGAAAAAGCTAAAGAGAAAGACCTTGGGAATAATTAGACAGTGGATTGACATCAGCACATTCAATCATGTGTCCCAAGAGAATGAGCCACTTGAGTTGTGGAGAAAATTAGAGGGTCTTTATGAAAGAAAGACTGCTCACAACAAGGCCTCATTGATTAAGAGACTTGTTAATCTCAAGTTGAAGCCAGGGAAGTCAGTTTCTGAGCATCTAAGTGACTTTCAAGATATCATTAACAAGTTGACTGTGATGAAGATTGTTTTTGATGATGAGTTGCAGGCTTTATTCCTATTGAGTTCTCTGCCGGACAGTTGGAAAACCCTGGTTGTGTCCATTAGCAACTCAACCCCAGATGGTACGCTTTCATTGGATGTCATTAAAGAGAGCATGTTCAATGAAGAGCTTAGAAGAAAGAAGATGGGGGTTGATATTTAACAGGCACTTGTGGTAGAAAATAGAGGAAGAAGCAAGAGTAGATGTCCCAAGGGGCGTGGCAAGTCAAAGTACAGGTCCAAGTCTAAAGATGGGAGAGAATCCACGATATGTCACTATTGTAGCAAGCCTGACCATATTCAAAAATTTTGCTATAAGTTGAAAAGAGATCAGCGACAGAAGAAAAATGATCATCACAAAGAGGGTGAGGACAAGAATACAGCTGCGACAGCTTCTACTTCAGATAATTCTGTTTCTTTGATTTGTACTACTGGTGATTGTTGTCATGTTGACAATTCCGATTCTGAATGGCTTGTTGATACTGGGGCTTCTTATCATTGTGTTCCTGTTAAGGAGTACTTTATTGACTACCGAGCTGGAGATTTTGGTAGTGTGAAGATGGGAAACCAGAGTTCAGCTGGTATTGTTGGAATTGGAGATATTCGAGTACAAACCAGTGTTGGGTGCTATTTGACATTGAGAGATGTTCGCCACATTCCAGATTTACGCCTCAATTTATTGTTTGCTAATGTACATGATCAAGAAGGTTACAAGCACACTTTTGGTGAGGGTAAATGGAAATTGACTAAGGGTTCATTGACCATTGCTCGTGGCAAGCTCTGCTGCACCTTGTATAAGACACACTTGAAAGTGTGTACTAGTGAGTTGAATGCTGTTGAGGAGAAAACTTCACCTAACTTATGGCACCGAAGATTGGGGCATGTCAGTGAGAAGGGTATAAAGTTGCTGGCTGGTAAGTCTCTTATTCCTGTTGATGTTACCATCTCTCTTGACCCTTGTGATCATTGTTTAGCAGGAAAGAAACATAGAGTTTCTTTTCTGAAGAGATCCACGAGAAAGAAAGTGAAGCTAGAGTTGGTCTACTCTGATGTGTGTGGTCCCATAGAGGTGGAATCACTTGGTGGTAACAAATACTTTGTTACTTTTATTGATGATGCTACTCGGAGAACTTGGGTTTATATGATGAAGAACAAAAGCGAGGTGTTTGGTATCTTTCAGAAGTTTCATGCCATGGTGGAAAGGGAGTCAGATTGCAAATTGAAGCGTCTCCAAATCGATAATGGAGGTGAATACACTTCAAATGAGTTTAAAGCATATTGCTCAAGATATGGCATTCGGCATGAAAGAACAGAACCTGGTACTCCACAACACAATGGTGTTGCCGAGAGGATGAACAAAACTATTGTTGAAAAAGTGAGATGTATGCTCAGGATGTCCAATCTTCCTAAGTCGTTTTGGGGAGAAGCAGTTGGAACCGCTGTGTACTTGATAAATAGAGCACCATCAGTTCCTTTGGAGTTTGAGATTCCTGAGAGGGTTTGGTTCGAGAAAGATCCCTCTTATTCTCATTTGAGGGTGTTTGGATGCAAGGCTTTCATGCATGTACCGAAGGAACAGAGATTGAAGCTTGATTTCAAGACTTCTCCGTGTGTGTTTGTTGGATATGGTGATGAAGAGTTTGGTTACAGACTTTATGATCCAGCAAAGCAAAAAGTTGTGAGGAGTAGAGATGTTGTCTTTTATGAGCACGAGATGGGTTTTCATCTCTTAGGTGCTGGTAAGACTTATTCTACTGATTTCTCTCATGATGCTATTGATATGTCTCCTGTTTCTGTTCCAGATGATAAACAAACAGGTGATGCTCCCGAGGATGGTCATGACACCATTCATGAACATGACCATATTGAAGAGGTACAACCAGAAGTTATGGTACCACAACCTGAAAATGAAGATGTAGATGTTGAACATGGAGAGTCTTCTAATCAGGGGGAGCAATTCAGTCCACAGGTGGAAGAGCAAACAGTTAGAAAGTCCACCCGAGTTCGACAACCTTCAAGACTTTATCCCAGTTCAGAGTATATCCTGATCACAGATGAAGGGGAGCCTGAGAGCTTTCAAGAGGTGTTGTCACATCCAAATAAAGACCATTGGCTCAAGGCTATGCAAGAAGAGATGGATTCTTTGAAGAAGAATGAAACCTATGATTTGGTGAAGCGTCCAACAGGGAAGAAAGTCTTGAAGAACAGGTGGTTGTTTAAGAACAAGAAAGATGGGCATAAGCTAGTGAGGCGGAAGGCAAGACTAGTGGTGAAGGGATGCCACCAGAAGAAAGGCATCGACTTTGATGAGATTTTTGCATCAGTGATGAAGATGACTTCTATTCGTATAATTTTGGGACTAGCTGCCAGTTTGGATCTTGAAATTGAACAACTTGATGTAAAAACTGCTTTTTTACATGGTGATCTGAATGAGGAGATTTACATGGAGCAGCCGGAAGGATTTGAAGTCAAAGGTAAGGAGAATTTTGTTTGCAAGTTGAAAAAGAGTCTCTATGGACTCAAGCAGGCACCAAGGCAATGGTACCGCAAGTTTGATTCCTTTATGAGTACTAATGGGTACAAGCGGACTTCTGCAGATCCTTGTGTTTATTTTAGAAAGTTCTCTGAAGGTAACTTCATTATCCTTTGCTTGTATGTTGACGATATGCTGATAGTGGGACAAGATGTTGAGATGATTCGCAGGTTGAAAGAGGACTTGTCAAAGTCCTTTGATATGAAGGATTTGGGTCCTGTAAAGCAAATTATTGGCATTGAAATTGTTCGTGATAGAAAAGCTGGTAAGCTTTGGCTGTCACAAGAGAAGTATATTGAACGGGTGCTTGAAAGGTTCACTATGAAGAATGCCAAGCCAGTTAATACGCCACTTGCAGGTCATTTCAAGTTGAGCAAGCGTTGTTGTCCTACTACCGAGAAAGAGAAGGAAAGTATGTCATATATTCCTTACTCCTCTGCTGTTGGTTCATTGAT
This sequence comes from Eustoma russellianum, assembly GCA_036186865.1. Lineage (NCBI taxonomy): Eukaryota > Viridiplantae > Streptophyta > Magnoliopsida > Gentianales > Gentianaceae > Eustoma > Eustoma russellianum. The sequence continues at coordinate 29,832,348 of AP025057.1, forward strand.
GTATGCTATGGTGTGTACAAGACCGGATATAGCACATGCTGTTGGATTGGTTAGCAGATTCTTGGCTAATCCAGGCAAGGTTCACTGGGAAGCTGTAAAGTGGATCTTGAGATATTTGCATGGCACCTCAAAATTGAGTTTGTGTTTTGGAGGTGGTGAGCCTATTCTTGAGGGATTTACAGATGCTGACATGGCTGGTGATCTTGATAACAGAAGGTCTACCTCAGGTTACTTGTTCAAATTTGCAGGGGGAGCCATTTCATGTCAATCCAAGCTACAGAAGTGTGTAGCATTGTCTACTACCGAGGCAGAGTATATAGCAGCTGTGGAAGATTGTAAAGAAATGCTTTGGTTGAAACGTTTCTTTCAAGAGTTGGGTTTGAAGCAAACGGAGTATGTTGTGTTTTGTGATAGTCAAAGTGCTATGGACTTGAGTAAAAATAGCATGTACCATGCTCGCACAAAGCATATTGATGTGAGGTATCATTGGTTGCGTGATGTCCTTGAAGAGCAACTAATGAAGTTGAAGAAGATTCACACCAACAAGAATGGTGCTGATATGTTGACAAAGGTAGTTCCTGGAAGCAAGCTTGAATTTTGTTCCAAGCTTGTAGGTATGTTTTTTTGATGAGCTTTGCATATGATATTCCCCAAATTGGACTGGAGGGGGAGATTGTTGGGGCATTAGTCCAGTCCATTTGTTATTGGACATTTTGTAAGTGATAGACCAATCACTTATTTTGTGAGACCCAAATGGTTTGGGTATTTGGGATCTTCACTTAGTAGCCCTATAAGGCTGTTTTGCTGGCTAAAAATAAAAGGGGTACTGTAGAACAACTGAGAGTTGGGAAAAACAGAGAGAGAAAAATTTCACAGATTGCAGATTTTCTGGGCAGCCTCTGCTTCTTTGACGATCGCCAAAGATCCAACCGTTGGATTTTGCTGAAATTTGGACAGTATTTTCGGAACACACAGGACTATATTCTGACCGTTCAGAATTTCAATCCGAGCCCTGGATCGGTTTTAATCGCTGCTGGTGTCAGACGCGATTTTGGTGAAATTTCTGTAATTTTGTTCTCTTCTCAATTGTTGTCTCTTATGTATGTTGTTGTTGGTGGGTTGTAACATCCTTGTAAACTGATTTGGGTGTTTTTACCCTCAATTTGCATAATAAGAGAAGAAGAAGGGTGGACTCCTTACAAGTCCCGTGGTTTTTTATCCTTCACATTGAAGGGGTTTTTCCACGTATAAATCTCTTGTGTTGTTTGAAGCTTTATCTTGGATAATTTACTTGAGGTTTTGGTGTGTGATTGATATTTGCTTGGTGAATTAATTGTGGTGTATTGAGTTAAGCATTTTGGTTGGTTGTCTTGAAGTTGATCCTTGGTATCAGAAGCAACAAGTAGGATACAACACCTACATTGTTGTCGTTGAGATACACTGAATATGATTGTTGTTGTAACTACAGCAAAGGCAACCTTTCTGCCTCTTGCCTCTTTGCTAGCTCGCAAATTCGATGTCACACAGGTATGTGCTATAGAGCAAATTTTTAATGCTCAAAGTGTAAGAACTAGCACCTTAATAGACCTACCGTTGTTTTAATCAAAACATCCCCGTGAATGTTGCATTTCCCCTTGTCTTTAAAAGACTAATAGTTACTCTTGGACTGTAATAAGACTGCTTGTGCATGTTTGTTCTTCTTCTATTTGATTGATTTTGCATGAATGCAAAGGGACTAACGTGTTTTTGTCTTCCAAATTTCTTTCAGTGTGCCATCGCTCACGCATGGGAGAAGACAAAACATCCTGATTCTGACAGTTGCCTGAATAAATTCGATGAGAAGTACCACTGCTCTTGCCAGTTCACTGCCGATCTCATTGCAATGAACCATACCGATTTTATAATCACCAGCACTTTCCCAGAGATAGCTGGAAGGCATGTTTCCCTCACTTCATCCAAATATAGCAGATTTCAGATTCTTTCAACTAATTAATTTTACGCTCCTTTTTTTCTGCAGTAAGGATACTGTTGGACAGTATGAGAGGCCATATTGCGTTTACGATGACTCACTAAATTGGCTGCCTATATTGTGAAGTAAGAGTTGATTCTCGGTCACCGAAAAACAATCTTTGTGTGTATCCAACATATGAGTATGGTTTGCATACATCTGACCCCATACCTCGTCATAGGCAGGAGGCTATGGGTAATATTGTTATTGTTGCTGCTGATGATGCCGGATTGTACAGAGTAGTACACGGGATTGATGTTTTTGTTCCGAAGTTCAACATTGTCTTCCCCGGGGCTGATATTAACATGTATTTTCCCTATACAGAGAAAGAAAAGAGATAAACAAAGTTCCATCCTGAAATTGAGGAGCTTCTTTATAGTCATGTCGAGAATGAGGAACACCTGTTAGTTTCTATAGCCTCACTAATTCTATACTTGATTGCATCTTGCAAATGAATATTTCCTTTTGCAGTTCTGATTAACACTGTTCCTGAGGGATGTGTTCTAAAAGACAAGAAAAATCCTGTTTTATTCACGATGGAGAGATTGTACCGCCTGAAAAACTTAGACCGGGCTTGTTGAATTGTATGCTAAGAGTCCAAAGCTGAGGGAACTGGTGAACCTTGTTGTGGTGGGTGGCGACGGGAGAAAGGAATCTAAAGATGTGGAAGAGCAGGCTGAGATGCAGATAAAGTTAGACAGAATTAACACGCGCACATACAAAACATAATTCATTTGTATTATTCAGAAAAAACCGAACACAATATTTTTCTTGACACTCTTGCTCATATGACCGGCCGACCCCTTGTATTTATAGACTACACACTAGTCTAATGTAAATCCTAAATTGACTAGGAAAAGGTTAGTAGATTCTAGCTTTAGGTAATAACTCTATCTAGCTAAGTTCCTACAAACTAGGAACCTTAGAATCTGTTAGGAAAATCTGAGAACGATGACAACAAACAACACAAAACTATTGCCGAGACGTGATGAGAATCACTGTCCTTAAAAGCAATTTCGCCTCCACCGGTGAGCAAGGTGAACTACAAGCGAATGCTTCCCAGGATTTAACGGCTTCCCTTGTTCGTTTGCTCTACGAGAAAGGGAATGAACTTGCAAGTTGAATAGAATAAAAGTAGAGGAAAGGAAGAAGAAAAACTGTTGAGAGAAAAATTCTGCACTAAGGAGTTTGCAAGATGATTTTCTATATTTGTAAAGTATGCAAGCCGTGTATATATAGGCTTTAGAATGGAAGAAATCAGAGTTTAAACCATGACTCAGCAGTTTTCAGGTCTTCTAAATCCGTTGAATAACGTTCATAATTGAAGGGAGACGATTCTTGGACCAAAAGATGCAACTCAACATGAAAGGTTCTGTCCACTGGCACATCGATCGATCATATCGATTGATCGATGTCACTTCGATCGATCGATGTGATCGATCGAAGTCGGACAGAATCATTCTTTAATTCATTCTGTCTCACATAGATCGATCCAAGTATCGATCGATGTCACTTCGATCGATCTATGTTATCGATCTATGTTGGACAGAAAGTTCCAGCATCACACTGTCCCACATCAGTCGATCGATGTCTTGTACATTGAACGATTGATGTCTTCCAGAATGCTTTAACTTTATTCCTGCTTTCACTTGGTTCGATCCAACTTATACTTATAACGATCCAAGTGATATTCTTGAAGTTAAAGGCATTCAAACCAACAATCCAACTCCCAAACAACATTTCAATAGTTTTTATATAAGTTTGGAGCAAATCGGAAAGTATTTTAACATACTTTTTCCAACAGAATCCTAATCCTATGAGGTAAATTATCCAACATCAGACGTATTCACTAATAGAAACATACAACTTGAACGACCTGTTCAGGTGGATTGCTTCCCATATGAACAGGGTGAGAAATGGCGAGCTCTATCGATACATTGCTGACACGAGAGGAGCCTTTGTGCAACTTGCATTTTACGAGGCGTTTGGTTAGACAGTTGTTGAGGTCATGACCTGTGGTTTTCTATGTTGGATTTAATTTAATAAACCCCTGTATAGGACCGTTTAATCGAATCAATGGACAAAGTAACAAAATGCGGAAAATATACCTTGCTCCATTGCTGTTGTTAATCTGAACACCTACGCTGCAACTGCTCCGGCTGATGAAGAATCTGGCGTGATCCAAGGATTCACGACCCCCCACCAATTGCTGATATATCCCTTGAACGGAATCAACAATTCACTGCTTTACCCGATGGAGAGGCTAGGCAGTGTGGGCTTTATAGAAAATTTGGCACACCTTCCCTCTAATATACTGCAATGGACGCTATACTGTATGCGTCTGTTTTTTTTATTAGATGATCTGAGGAGGTGAAGCCTCCTCCTTTATATAGAGAAGAAATAGGGGAATCCCAATTGGCATATTCCTTTATGGATAGAGATTCCTTTATCCCAGATGCCTGGAATATACTTGATGCCATATTCAAGTTATCTTTATCCATTATCCAATAGGAATCCTGGTGGCATATTCCTTTATGGATAGAGATTCCTTTATCCCAGATACCTGGAATATACTTGATGCTATATTCAAGTTATCTCTATCCATTATCAAATATTATCTAATATTTAATAATAAATATTATTAAATATTATTTAATATTTAATTACTGTGCCAACAATTATCTACTAGCCACACGTGGGTTGTCGCCCCTCGGGGACCAGATGTCGTAACTTTATGATCATTGCACTTTGAGCCCATCCATCGCGGTCTCTGACCATATGACTATCTACATATTCGGAGTTTCCATTTAGACCACACTATACATCCACGAGCATACCCGATGATCACTTAACGTGTGGATGTTTTACGTAACAATTAATATTATTACGTGACATATGTGACATATAATATTATCATACATAACGTCCACCTTATGATTAATTCGTATAAACTTCATCAACATGTTACGCATCACACGTATCTCGAATTAATCCCAACAATCTCCCACTTGGAGTATGTATTTATCTTAAAGAATATATGTCACTCTTTTTGAGCTCATATACCGTATGTCCTTTAGTGTGTCTTTCCTTTTCCGATCCATCAGCAAATGTTAGCAAAAAAACTTAAGCCGCACGTCGCCACATTGAATTAGTGACTAGTCCCTCTTAAATCATGATACTAACATTCTACTGAATGACATGGATACTGAAATGGATATGTAGTGTGGAATTAATATGCTAGGTGATCATACATATCTAATTCCAACTTGGCCCTCTTTAGCGAGATCAATAGAATTCAGAATGTATGCCGTAACTGCTTAATGTACATTACTTCTGCAGAAAAACTTTAATATAACTGGAATGTACATTATACTGTATGTCTGAAATAAACAACTTTATTGAACACAAGAAAAACCTCACAGACTCCCACTAGGATAAAACATCCTCAACTGGACTAAGACCCATACGGCTAACATGCTTGTGAAACACTACCGGTTCCACGGCCTTAGTCAAAGGGTCGGCCACCATAGAGTCTGTACTAATATGCTCAATACTGTTCAGACCACTCTGAATTCTTTCTTTAACAACCAGATACTTCATCTCTATGTATTTCGCTTTAGATGAACTCCCGTTGTTATTTGAATATAGCACTGCAACATTATTGTCACAGTAAATCCTCATTGGAGACATGATGGTCTCCAATACCCGCAGCACTGTGACAAAATTGTGAAGCCATATCGACTGATTGGATGCGTGGAAGTAAGCTACGAATTCCGCCTCCGTAGTGGAGAACGAGAACGCCAATAAGGTCTGTTTCATGCTTTTCCATGAGATCGCACCTCCGGCTAGTGTAAACACATAGCCTGAGGTCGATTTCATGCTATCATAGTATCCAGCAAAATCGGAATCTGTATATCTAGTGATCTCTAACTTGTCAGATCTCCGATACGTCACACGTGTTGTTTCATTTCTTGTAAATATTTCAGCACCCTCTTTGCTGCGGTCCAATGATCCTTACTCGGATCAGAGAGGTATCTGGCTAACATTCCCGTAATGAATGCCAAGTCTGGTCGTGTACATACTTGGGCATACATTATACTCCCTACTACCGAAGCATAGAGAGTATTCCTTATTTCTGAACGTTCAAACTCTGTCTCGGGACATTGTTTCAGACTAAACTTGTCTCCTCTTGCCACAAGGGTAGTAAGTGGTTTACACTTATCCATGTTATACCGCTTCAACACCTTTTCGATGTATGCCTATTGTGAGAGACCTAAGATACCTTGGGTACGATTCCTCCGTATCTCAAGTCCCAACACATATGAGGCTTCACCAAGGTCTTTCATCTCGAAATGTTTTCTCAGAAAGGCTTTGGTGTCGCTCAACATGTTTACATCATTTGTTGCAAGCAGTATGTCATCTACGTACAAGATCATGAATATGAACTTGCTCCCACTGAACTTGTGATACACGCATTCGTCAATTTGATTTGCCTCAAAACCGAAGGAGGCAACCACTTTGGCGAATTTGAAGTACTACTGTCGAGACGCTTGCTTGAGCCCATAGATGGATTTCTTTTGTCGACAAACTATGCCTTTTGGATCTCCCACCTCGAATTGAGGCGGTTGAACCATGTAAATAGTCTCATCGAGTTCTCCGTTTAAAAACGCAGTCTTAACATCCATTTGATGTAGTTCAAGATCTAAGTGTGCTACTAATTCCATAATTATCCGAAAGGAATCATTCGTTGATACTGGAGAGAAGGTTTCTGTATAGTCTATGCTCTCCTTTTGGGTAAACCCTTTAGCAACAAGTCGAGCCTTATATCGTTCTACGTTGCCTTTTGAATCCCGTTTGGTTTTAAATATCCATTTGCAACCAACGGGGTTCGAACCTTTAGGCAACGAGACGACATCCCATACCTTGTTTTCGTGCATAGACTTTATTTCTTCTTCCATGGCATTTATCCACTTTTCTGAATTTCGACATTGCAATGCTTGTTGGATATTTTTGGGGTCATCGTCCAACATACCAACATCGAATTCGTGTTCTTGGAGATACACCACATAATCACCAGGTATGGGGTTTCTCCGAGCACGAGTGGATCTCTTTAGGGGCACTTGTTCTTGGGATACTGTAGGTTCCTGCACTGCATCAGCTGGCAATTCATCGGGTTCTTCAGTAACTTCCTCAGGAACATGAACTTGTTCCTGTGGAGCGTCACTACTGGGATGAGGTACCTCAGGTGCGGGTATCGCTGATGCTATCTCCCCAAAAGATGGTTCGATTCGCATTTCTATCACATCTGAGTGTGCCTCATCTAACTCGATGATCTACTAATGCAAATCGTTCCCCCCGGAACCAAAGTATCCTCAAAAAACTTTACCGAATGTGTCTTGAAAAACACTTTACTTGTGGGATCGTAGAATTTATACCCTTGTGACCTTTCCGAGTAACCAACGAAATAGCAACTAACTGTTTTGGTGTCCAGCTTTCTTTCATTTGGTCTGTAAGGCTTTGCCTCTGCTGGACAGCCCCAAACCCTTATGTGGTTAAGACTAGGCTTACGCTTAGTCCATAACTCATAAGGGGTCCTTATCGTTGTTTTAGTTAGTACTCGGTTGAGGATGTAAGCTGCGGTTTTAAGCGCTTCTCCCCAGAGGAATAATGGTAGTGTAGTTTGACTCATCATACTACGCACCGTATCCATAAGTGTACGGTTTCGTCTTTCAACTACATCATTCATGCTTGGTGACCCAGGCATGGGGTACTGAGGGACAATTCTGTTTTCCTCTAGGTATTTAGCAAATGGTCCTGGACACTGTTCTCCTGATCCATCATATCGACCGTAGTATTCACCCCCACAGTCCGATCTGACGGCTTTAATCCTTTTGTTGAGTTGTAAATCAACTTCAGCTTTAAAGGATTTGAACATGTCTATTGCTTGCGCTTTTTCTTTAATCAAGAATATGTAGCCATATCGCGAATAGTCGTCAATAAAGGTGATAAAATAAGAGTGGCCATTTCAAGTAACCGGATGAAATGGACCACTAATATCGGTATGAATCAACTCTAATGGACTATTTGCACGATTTGCTTCATATCTTCGGACTTTAGTTTGTTTTCCTTTAGCACAAAATACACACGACTCTAAGTCGGTTAAGTCTAAAGGATTGAGAATTTCTGTTTTGACAAGACGTTCTATTCTGTTTTTGGACACGTGTCCTAAACGTCGATGCCAAAGTGATCCTGAATTCTCATGAGTTAATTTTGCTTTAACATTTCGCGTTACAACATGCAAGGTTTCCTGATTTGAAGCAACATTTATTGAATAAAGTTTATCAATTTCGGACATTATATCGTGACCAATCAATCTAGAAGCATGATAAAGTTGGAAATTTCCATTTCCAAAATAACCGTAATATCCACTTTTATTCAATCGATAAAACGAAATAAGATTTCGTTTAAACGATGGTACTACAAAAGTGTCATGCAAATCTAGATAGAAACCGGATGTCAACAGCAATCTGAAATGCCCGATGGCTTCAACCTTTATGCCGCTGCCATTTCCCCAATAGACGTATCTTTCATCGTCTCTTGGTTTTCTATGGCTTAGGCAACCTTGTATAGTCACAGATAGGTGAGTCGTGGCTCCCGTATCGGCCCACCAAGTGGCTATATCCGAAACAAAATTAACTTCAGAACAAACTAAGAATGTACCCTTTTTCTTGAGACAAGATATATAACCGGTACAATTCTTCCTTAAATGTCCTTCCTTATTGTAAAAGAAACAAGTCATGCTTTTGGGTGTGTTAGTAGTAGGCACCCCCTTTTCCTTTTGACTTGCCTTTTGCACAGTAACCATTTCCGCAGCTTCGCGTTTCTTTCCACCGAACTTGGTGGCGACAGCATTCATAACTTTATGCACCCATATGCTGTCGATTCCACGGTACTGTTTCGAGCAAAGTTTCTTTAAGAGATTGCCTGCCTCGGCTTTCTCATTCTTTACATATCTTTGCTCGAGATCGGCTAAAAATTCCTTAGCCGTCGTGGACTCAGAAACGTGTCCCCTGAAGCATTTGGGGATAGTCTTTTGCATGATCAAAAGACACATGTGATTTGATCGTAGCCAGCGTGCCATGTGAGATTTTTCCTCACTGGTACTTTCGTCTGTTAGCACAGTTGGACGATCTATCTGTAACGCATTGTCTAGATCAGCAATCCCCAGAAAGATCTCAAATTGACCTTTCTATTGCTTATAGTTTGAACCGTTCATTGTAGGAATATCCTTAATGTTAGACATTATTGCTGAAAAGCAAACAAGAAACGGACTTAAATGCACAACACGTGTAATCTTTAAACTGCATAAAAACAAATATCAAAATAGAACTCCGATTCCATCTACCAATTGTCTTCCAATATTGGGGCTCTTTGGAGTCATCCCAATACCTTCCAACAATTGGGTGTAGTGGTCAATATGACGGCTCTCCAAGCACGGGTTAACCACCTTCCTTTGGGCCGATGAGTTAACCTATGCATTTAAAGCTTCGCCGCCGGCCCTATTTGGGTCCACTACCATGCTCATATGTGTTTTCGACAATCACACCTTCCTTTGGGCCGGTCAATGATTGCCTCCAACACATACATGCCCTTCACGATCATAACAAATATAGTGGCGATGATATGATTGCCGCACTTTAAGGGGATCATATTAAAGCCCTACATTTGCTAAGTCGCGTAACTTTATGGTTCTACATGATTCGCAGTTTACTGACTGACCCTTTTGCACGTACCGTGCATACTTAACACCAACATCCGTTTTGTTTTACTTAAACCAATTTGAACTAGCTTGATTCCCTTTACGGCTCAAATAAGAACCACCTTGAACCAAGCTCGGTTCTCCTTACGGTTTAAGAAAACAATATCTTTATCAATCAATTTAACAAGTGATATAACCTTATGATGGGTCACATTGAGTGTGAAGTGAACCGATTCAGCAATACCCACTTGCCATAAGGGTGTATTACCATTCCACATAATTTCCAGGCCACCGGTAGAGTCACAATGGTCTGGCTTAAGTACCGGCTTTCTTAGACAAAACTATGTGTACAGTGTTTTTATCACAACTCAATGAGTCAGCTATCACGAGTATAAACCGCATTGATTGATAAGTGTTGGTTAATTCAGTCAACTTAGCCCATCGAATTAACTTGGTTGAACTCGGTCAAACCGGGTCAAGCAAGATTCGGATCCTTATTGGGTTAAGTTCCTTAACTTTATTTTATTTATTCATTAACATGCATAAACATAAGGCATAAATAAATAAATAAACAAATAACTGCATGCATATAAACATAATAATGCAATAACCGGAAATTAAACATAACACTTGATTATTATTATTTTGGATTTCTTTAAAATAATAATAATAATAACAAGAATTTAATTATTATTTTTACTATTTTCCTTTAATAATAATAACAATAATAATTAAATTATCATTATTATTATTATTTTCTTTAAAAGAAACTTTAAAATAATAATAATAATAATAATAACAATTTATTATTATTACTATTTTCCTTAAAAGAAACTTTAAATAATAATAATAATTATTATTATTATTTACTTTATCCAAAATAATAATAATATACCGAAATAAAAGGAACTGAAATTAAAAATAATAATTTTGGGCCTGTTTTCCAGATTTCTCCTTTTTTTTATTTACTCTGAAATTGGGCCGAAGCCCTTTCCTGAAAAGCCCAATCTGAATAATCGAAATTCCTTTTTTTTAATTTACTATACTGGGCCGAAGCCCTTTAATGAAACCGGGTTGAAGCCAGTTCAGGCCCAACCCGCCAGTAGCTCTAAAAAAAATTTCCAAATTTCTGCCTGATTCGCTGACCATTAGGCCAGAAGGTATTTTGGTCAGTTCATGGTGCCTATTTAAATGTATATAAATCTAGGAAAAATGCCTCCAGAACTTAAAATTACCACAAAATTAGGAATGTAATCTGTGACCGAAACACTCTGCGTACTGACAACTAGGCCAGCAGGCATCTTGGCCAACTTAAGGGGATGCGTTTATTTATCTTATTACCGATATATATTTTTTTCCAGAAAACCAAAAAAAAGCCTTCCCAAAATTTCGGCAGTTGCATTTGAACCCCCGACATCTCGATGCTCGTCTGGAGTACTGGCCTTTCATCTTAGGATCTGAGGCAGGTTTTATTTATACAAAAGCCAGAATTCCACCAGAATAAAGAAAACTGATGGAAATTTAAAAACGATTTTTGACACAAAAAACCATTTTTTTCCGAACATGAACAGATCAACAGATAAATAACTGATTCGATTAGGCCTGCTCTGATACCACTTGTTGTATTTAATTTAATAAACCCCTGAATAGGACCGTTTAATCGAATCAATGGACAAAGTAACAAAATACGGAAAATATACCTTGCTCCATTGCTGTTGTTAATCTGAACACCTACGCTGCAACTGCTCTGGCTGATGAAGAATCTGGCGTGATCCAAGGATTCACGACCTCCCACCAATTGCTGATATACCCCTTGAACGGAATCAACAATTCACTGCTTTACCCGATAAAGAGGCTAGGCAGTGTGGGCTTTATAGAAAATTTGACACACATTCCCTCTAATATATTGCAATGGACGCTATACTGTATGCGTCTGTTTTTTTTTGATTTGATGATCTGAGGAGGTGAAGCCTCCTCCTTTATATAGAGGGGAAATAGGGGAATCCTAATTGACATATTCTTTTATGGATAGAGATTCCTTTATCCCAGATGCCTGGAATATACTTGATGCCATATTCAAGTTATCTTTATCCATTATCCAATAGGAATCCTGGTGGCATATTCCTTTATGGATAGAGATTCCTTTATCCCAGATGCCTGGAATATACTTGATGCTATATTCAAGTTATCTCTATCCATTATCAAATATTATCTAATATTTAATAATAAATATTATTAAATATTATTTAATATTTAATTACTGTGCCAACAATTATCTACTAGCCACACGTGAGTTGTCGCCCCTCAGGGACCAGATGTCGTAACTTTATGGTCATTGCACTTTGAGCCCATCCATCGCGGTCTCTGACCATATGACTGTCTACATATTCGGGGTTTCCATTTAGACCACACTATACATCCACGAGCATACCCGATGATCACTTAACGTGTGGATGTTTTACGTAACAATTAATATTATTACGTGACATATGTGACATATAATATTATCATACATAACGTCCACCTTATGATTAATTCGTATAAACTTTATCAACGTGCTGCGCATCACACGTATCTCGAATTAATCTCAACATTCCAATGTTTGCCACCGTCCATGGTGGTTCTGCTGAGATCATTGTTAATGGGATATCAGGTTTCCACATATCATGGTGATCATGTAGCTGATGTCCTCGTCGATTTCTTCCAAAGGTGCAAGAAAGAACCTTCTTACTAGGACAGCATTTCATAGGGTGGTCTAAAACGTGTACAGGAGATGCAAGTCACAAGCCAATACTCTTACATGCTGAAAACCAGAACACGAGAAACATTAGATCATGCACAATAATATGCTCCTCGTGTGATCTAAAGATTCTTGATATATATAGCGAAATCATCACAGTAGTTTATCCTTATCCAATAAGAGACATACAAACCATAGATGGGCCTAACACAGTGATGTGAAAGTATCTCTTATGTCTTTTTTAAATAAAGACATGTAGTTGTTCTTGGAGCATAATAAAACTACTGATGGTGTCTAATTGAATTGCGTTTTGTTTTTGTCGAAAGCATTAGGCACACATGGGAGATATACTCGGACCGTCTACTGACGCTGGCTGGGGTTTACGGCTTCTGGAAACATGTTTCCAAGAAGGACCACCGTGCATGTGGCAGTTCATGGAGATGTTCTCCACCGAGTTCGGCGAACTGGTGAATATTGTTGGAAAAGTATGTCAAAGTACTTCAAAATGTGCTGCAAACTTATATAAAAACATGTAGGATGTTGTTTGGGAGATTGAAGGATGAGTTGGACACTTTAAACTTGAAAGAAATCACTTGGATCAATCTATGTGTAAGTTGGATCGAACCAAGTGAAAGCTGAAATGAAGTTGAGTGTTGTTGACATCGATCAATCGATCGATCTATATTGGCAGGATACAATGTTGGAAGTCTTTGTCCAACATTGATTGATGACATCGATCGATCACATCGATCGATCGATGTGCCAAAAGTTATGACTTTTCACTTTGAGTTGCATCTTTTGACCTAAGAATCATCTTCCTTCATACATGAACGTTATGCAAATGAGTTGGAGGTTAATCATACTGCTGAAACCTGTTTTCAAAGTGATTTTTTTACACAACCCAAGGCTTATAAGTAGTAGGTCTTGATATCTTAAGGGATATACAACATTTTTGCAAATTCTGAGAAATTTTAGCAAGTTTTCTTCCTCCATCTGTCTGTATTCTACCTCTAACACTTCTCTTTGTAAGTTCAATTTCTTTCTCATAGAGCAAACGAACAAAGGAAGCCGTTAAATCCTAGGAACATTCGCTTGGAGTTCACCTTGCTCAACCGATGGAGACAAAATTGCTTTTAAAGACAGTGATCTCCATCACGTTTCGGCATTTTCATTGTTATTGATCTTGTTTGGTTACTCTTTTTCTAACAAATATTCCCTTCTCATGGTTACATGTTCTTGTGAATTGATGGTTTCCTTGCTAAATTTTCTGTAATTTCGCGTTTGTTCAAGCTGAAGCTGTTCCATTTGGCTGTTGAGTGATGAACCAGAAGGGATAAGTTGGGATGGCTCAAGCATGAAAGATACTTGAAGTAGTCTAAGGGGTTTTCATTTCAGATGGTTGTTTATTTATTTATTTATTTACTATATATGATGGAATTATGTTCTTCTTTTTGATTATTTTATAGTTGGTTATGTTGTAGTTTGAGAAACTGGTCATTCTAAATTTGATGGTTAAAGGAATGAAAGTTTCAAGTTTGACCAATTGTTGTTGTTGTTGTTTTTGTTTGATAAATGATATAATACATTACCACCACATAGTAGAATATGGCATACAATACATAATCTTCACTACATAATATAATACATGGTATGCAATGCATTAACTATATATAACGGCGTACAATACATGTTAAGTATATAGAATAAACCAGCATGATAGAGTAGAAGTATACGCTACAACAAAAATGTGGTTAATAACCTTGCACATGCAAAGTTTATAAATTATTTTTCTATGTTTTTGCCCCTTTTGGTACACTATAAGTCTATAAGATGCTAATATCAGCCCCAAAAGGAAATGCAACACTAATATTAATAACAAGACGAATGCATTATTGGTCATTCTTTTGTCATGACCTCATGTCGAAAGGACTAAGGTAGTTCTATTTCTCAGTAGTGTCCGGATCCTGTGTAAACACAAGAACTTAGTGTACCGGAAACGCTCATGTACTGATAACACTTTTAATTTTTCATTAGTGATATCTCTTCTCCAATGACGTATTCAACTCCTAAAAAACACAAAAACAAGTTTAAAAGTCCAAAATGTTTTCATCCACTAGCAATTTCCTAAAGATTATTTTTATCCTTATGATATAAATTTAGGTGGCGTTTGGTTCGCACTTTGGTATCAGAAGCAGAATCGAAATATGTATGAAGGGGTATGAGTTTGGAGTATATGAGTTTGGGCGTAAAAGTCATAGTTGTTTGGTATTGAAGTAGGAATGAGTATGATTGACATTGATGGTGTTTGGAACGTATAGGAATTGAAATGGGTATCAAAGTGGACGACTGAAAAATTGGCCGGAAAAATTTAACCGGCTGGAATAGTGACCGACAGACGGCGGCGTTGACCGGTTCGAAAGCCATACTCCCATTCTTCCATATTGATAGACAAGGAGAGCTATTATATAAAAAACGATATCCATTACCAAATACTCCGATATCAATTTGAAACTCATACCCCTATTTTCCCAAACAAACAATTTTTATAGATTTGTTCTTCCAAACTCATCCTTAATGAGAAACCCGCCAACCAGACACGTCTTAGTGGTGGACTGGGCAAATTACAGCTATACAAGTATGATACTTGTGGACGGACATTTCCTAACCGTTGAATTATCCTCTGCCCCTCCCCCTCCCGGGCCCCAAAAAAAAAAGAAAAAAAGAAAAAAACCTGGATGCCTTTTCTTGTCATCTTCGAAAACGTGAGAAGAAATATTATCCATTAGCAAAGTACTTAGAATATGTGGGTATATGGACTTTTAATATCTACTAATAAAGTCGGTATGCACTTTAATTCGTAGCCAAATGTTCTGCTGCAAAGTATTAGGGCAGAAGTACATCCGATTCTGTCTACGTGGAATTTCATACCGTCGGAAAAATAATTTCACAAAACCTTATATACATTTGTAAATATTACATAACCACTAATTAACGAGGCCTATACGCTCGGTAATAGGAAAATTTATACTATTTTCATAAAACATATATAATATTTGGTATAACAAAAAAATACTCTGCATGTCCAGTGACCAAATAATTACTCATTTCAACATCACAAGATGTGAGCATGTACATAAAATAAACTGCAGCATGAAACGTACCATGAGAAGCCCTTCCTCAACAAGAAATCTTAACCAATATTAAACTCCGCTTGACATTATTAAAATAAAAGAAAAAAAAAGTTTAATCCCAAATTCGAGTGTTTTTATTATCCGATTCGCAGAGTTATGTAGAGTATGCAAATGGAGGTATGTGTCCATAAGAAGTAATTCCCCATTCTTTGTTGGAGCAAAAATGTCAAATCTCTATTCCGGAGACATTCACTGTCCCAGTCCCATAGAACTGTGCGGAGGATGTAAATAAGGAATTCATCAACCTATTAAGTTGGTAAGTTATTACCATAACTCACACAAGATACCTACTGCAAACTAGGCCGGCAACTTTGTAATCCAATTAGGCTTGATATAATGACATGACCATTAATATCTCAGGTAGCAGTATTGCATCCACACTGCATGTGTCCTGTCCGAACGTACGACTTTTGTTGGTGCAATCTGTGCTAGCACATTACGAAACCATCATTCCTCGATTCATTGTATTTGTCCGCCTTGTTGTTTTCGGGTGATACAAAATATTTGTCAACTTCCATAAAACATTCAAAACAAAATTTTGTTTTATCCAATCGGTTTTGTTAAATATATACTTCAAATTCAGATAAGAAAGATGGATAATCATGTTAACTAACGGTTATTTGACAAACTTATCTTAAAATGTTCTACTTTTTACGAAAACTATTTGGTCTTCTCGGAGTGACACGAACAACTTTCATTTTCAATGTATTTAATGACACAATCCTTCTTGACTTTCGAATATGATGGAATAAAACGAAGCGACTACTAAATTGACTGCGGTTCTTATATTGTGAAGTACCAGTTGATCGACACATATTGACGCAATTTTTTATTATAAGTCATTGGAAAATAACCTCTGTGTGTTTCTAACACATGAGTATAGTTGTATACATTCGACGGTCTAATACTCAGCTATAAACAAAAACGTTTAAAACAATATAATAATGTTGTTGTAGAGTTTGTCAAAATTGAGTGGATATGATAAAGAGTGTGTAGACTCTTCAATCCTCTTTCTTTAATGAGCAAATAATTGGGAGTCTAGGTACATAGGAAAACTGTGGCAGTTAGCAATTATTTTTCCTTCCCACCAAATATATTCTTAATCTCCTATTTTTTTTTTTCTTGATCTCCTCCGTAACAGTACTCTTAAATATTCCTAATGAACTTAATTTTGAACGTATATATAGAGATGTAGTCTTACTGGAAGCAAACTCTCTAACTTTTGGAATATATGTATTGATTGTCTGCCTTTTACCTTCCCCAGACTCTGACGACAGTTTTTACTGTCGTTGGGATATACTGGGTATGTGTTGTGTTAGTGTTGTGTAAACTTAATTTTGGACGACTTCATTAGTAAACTCGAATTCCCGATTGCATGTGCATAAAGCTGTTGTTAGTTTATGTCTTTAAGTCCTTAATAACTGGTAATTAGGAATAATCAAGTAGCCATTTGAAGCTGGACGTGGGCCCCCACATCCTAAACTTTTGGGTAGATTACAAAGTAAAATTTTAATTAAATTATTTCATATAGTTTAAAAAACTAGGTTTATTGCAGAAAGCGCCCAGTTAGTGCACGGGTAAGAGATAAAATAAGCCTGCTATAGACGGGATGAGATCTCCTCACCGCAAGTGGGGTGCGGTGACATATGACCGCGCGACACGTGGCAGTAAGAGGGAGTGGTGAGGCTAGATGAGGGTCAACCTCATCTAGCCTCACCACCCTCCCTTGTTGCCACGTGTCGCGTGGTCACAAATGGGGTGAGGAAAGTGAGGTTAGGAGATCTCAACCCGCTATAGACTGCGTTTGCTGTCTTCTGCTTCAATTTGGCAGCTTATGCATTACATCTATGGCGAACTGAGCAGCCAGAATACAACAATAATGCATATCCAGTATATCTTAATGACAACAAAAGTTTTTGTTACAGTTTGAGGAAATTGAGAAACAAGCAAACAATACATCTATCTCAACAAATTTAAAGTTTGCTTTCAGTGAGACACCCGACTCTATATGTACACGTAAAAATGATACAATAGTAGAAATATGGTGTGATAATGTGTCAGTGAATGAATTTAATAAATATAAAATCCGAGAATCCTTTTATGTATTTATTTTATTTTAATCTGAGAATTGGTTTTACAAACTTGCTAATTAGTGTTCAGAGTTATAAGTTATTCAGCATGTTAAAATGTTGATTCTTAGACATTTTTAATTTTTAATCTTTTTTAAACTTTGAGATTTGAGCCATCACTTTTACTTTACCATTGTTTTTTTTACTGCTAATGCAGCGGTTTTTACTGTTAGGGCCTTCTCTATCCAGTGCCAAGGTCTTAATGGAGTAAGAATAAGTAGAAAGGTAACGGCAGACAACGTATAAAAAAGGGTAATCGAAAAATTATTAATTTATTCCTTTCCAGTTTGATAGTTCATATTTTCCCATAAGGTTTTACATTGTCATTCATTTTTCGTGATAAAATTATTAATTTATGTCTAATTTTAAAATTATGCTCGTGAATAATCAAAAAAGATATTATATTAATCATAAACAAGTAATGTGTAATGATCCAGATTCGTCCATTATGTGTTTTCGCATGTTCGGTCTAAACGACGTTATTATAGACTGACAACAATATTGAATGTCAATTGTATTAGGTTTAGGTTTTCGTACCGGAAATGATTGATGTTTGGGACATTACCCTTTAAACTCATTTATATAATCATGCCACAATCTTCACCTCGTCTGTAGGATTGTGGATCTTTACATTTATCACTCTTAAATAGATTAGCATCGTCATTGAGCCCACCTAGGATTCTCCAAGTAGACATTGACGATACAATGGTCGTCTCTGATACAATTATTGTAACAAACTCGATTCAAAAAGTAAATTTTAAGCCATTCTTACCTATTCGGACCTGAGGACGTTACTATCTTTATATTTTACCGTTTTTAAATAGACCAGTGTCCTCGCGGAGCCCACTTAGGATCCTCCTAGCAGACTGTTACATTTCGGCAATCGTCTCTCATACTAGTATTGTAACAACCCGATTGGTCTAGCAGATTCTAAGTCATTCTTGTCTGTTCGAACATGTTGACGTTACATGATCTAATATAGGATTGTGGATTTTTACATAATGAATCAAAAAGTAAAAGTGAAAATTAAAGACAATACTAATGATCCGACAATGCATTGAATTATGTCTTTTTTAATTAACTTATATTATCCAAATTGAATTATGAAAGCGTAATATAGGAAAGACGTTTCTGATGCACTAAACTTCCGTATTTGCAGAGGGTTCGGAAAGGGACCGGATCGTCTTGCGATCTGATTTACGCAGCCTTATCCTATACTTTGTGCAAGAGGCTGTTTCCACATTTCAAACCCATAATTTCAAAGTCATAAAACAACAATTTTACTAGTTGATTTACTACGGAACATACTCTCCTTACTAAGAAATTTCCCAAAAAAAAAAAAAAAACAGAATGGGAGTTTAGTCCCCATATCACTTCAGAAAGAGAACGCAGACATAAACGCACTTCGATTTATTCAACATGGAGCTGTCATTTTTCTAGTAAAATAATTTGGGGAAAAATAGCTTCTTCTCGAATTGATGACTTCAAAGAGGATTTTATGTTTCATGTCATTTATATTCATGAAAATGACATTGACGGCCCTTTGAAAACAAGATTTCCAAATTCAGGAATAATCTCTTGACCACTCAATCTATCTAGTGGTCCTTGCAAGAATGGAAGATGATGCCTATGTTTTTTCCCCTCTTGGCCCATTCATTGTTCCAACAGAAAAAAGGGGGAAAAAGGACCTTTATTTTATCTTGTACCTTCTTTATATCCAGAAATATGAGCTGGTTAATTATATTGTGCATATACAAATCTAAGTAGTGGTTCCCAATATCGTATTAGTGTAAGTTTCAAAAAAAATATAGAGAATTATAGTCAAAATTAGAAGTATGAAGAAGTATGAAATTAGAGGTATGAAACAGAGTCATACGGCTTCATACTTAGTTTTCTATCTCTTTTCCTCATACACTAGCGTACTCCTTCCTTTTATTCATAAGATTGTTTGTCTGTCACTCACCATTTTCAGACCCTATCAATAGTTTTTAATGTCGTTGAGATATACTGGGTACGAATGATGATGATGATGCATCCCGTTCTCATTAAGGATATTAAAATGCTTGTCGAATAAGTTTGAATAATTATTTCTCAATTAATATACTATAAGAAATATAGTATATTTGGAGGTGAAAGTGAATTTGGAGACGATGATGGAGGCTGTGGTAAAGATGGAAGACTTGGAGCTGAAGGATGAGTTGACGGTGATTCAGTGGCGCGTAAGAGTAGAAGGTAGAGGTGTGGTAGGAGGGTGAGAGAAGAGAGGAGGAGGTAATGGCGGAGGTTGTGGTACAGAGAGGATTTGGAGATGAAGGAGGAGTTGGCCGTGGTACGGTGGCGGCGCAGGAGTAGAAGGTGGAGGTGGGTGTGGAAGCGATTTCACAATTGAATTCCAAAATGGATGGTCAGTAAAAAATTTTATATGAGATGCTAATTTGTTAAATTTTATATGGACTATCACCACATATCATCATCATCATCATCCGTACCCAGTATATTGCAACGACAACAGAAGTTCTCGCTAAGGTCTGGGAAGGGTAAGTGGTAGACAAACAATACCTCTGTCCCAAGGGATAGAGAGTCTGCTTCCAGTGAGATCCCCGGCTCTATATGACATAATAATAGAGATATGATGTGCTAGTGTGTTAGTGAGGAAATTCAGGAAATACAAAGAAGAGGCTTTCGATATTAAAATACACATAACGTGTATATGTACATGTAATGCAAAACAATGGTAAAACATAAACAAACAAGTGCAAAGTCAACCTAAAGCGTAGATATTGTCTACGCCTATCTATGTCCCTAAATATGCTCTAAAGTGTCTCTATATATGACCTATACCTCGTTAACTTTAATCTTATATCTCCATGAACTCCTATCCTGGACCATGCCCTCAGCGAGATGCAAATCTAGTAGGTTGTGTCTAATCTGCTCATCCCAAGTCAGTTTGGGCCAGCCTTTACTCCTGTTTCCCTCTACAATGAGTCTTTCAATTGTTCTGACCGACGCCGTTGTCTGTCTCCGCTTGACATGCCCAAACCATCTCATTCTTCCCTCCCTTATCTTATCTTCTATACTAGCCACGCCTAACCTTTCTCGAAACACCTTGTTTCTGATCTGCTCTAGCCTTTTATGCTCACATATCCACCTTAACATCTTCATCTCTGCCACTTCCATCTTCTGCAATTGTGACCTCTTGATGGCCCAGTAGTCTGTCCCATATAGCATTGCCGGTCGCACTGCCACCCTGTAAAATTTTTCTTTTAATTTAGTTGGAAAATTCTTGTCACACAGCACCCCTGAGGTCGCCCTCTATCTACACCAGCCTGCTTGAACTCGATGTGCTACATCACTATCTATGTCCCCATTCTGTTGCACAAACGATCCTAGGTACTTAAACTTACTTACCTGTGGTACCACTTGACCATCGGTGGTGAGCTGGCTATTCTCACTGTCGGCTACGCCGCTGAAGTCGCAGTGCAGATACTCGGTCTTAGAACGGCTAATCCTTAAGCATTTTCTCTCTAAAACATCTCTCCACTGCTCTAGTCTCATACTCAGGGTATGTCTACTCTCTGCTACTAATACAATATCGTCAGCAAAAAGCATACACCACAGAACTGCCTCCTGTATCGGCTTTGACAACTCGTCAAGGACAACTGCAAAAAGAAATGGGCTCAACGCAGACTCTTGATGGAGGCCTACCTCCACCGGAAAGAAGTCTGTATTCCTTACAAGCGTACGAACGGTTGTTTTCATCTCAGCATACATATCTCTAATTATGTCTATATACTTTATATGGATCCCTCTTGCATCCAGACTATCCCAGATCAAGCTACGGGCCACACTGTCATACGTTTTTTCAAGATCGATGAAAACCATATGTAAATCGTGCTTCTTCTCCCTATACTTCTCCATTAATCTTCTGAGAATGTATATTGCTTCCGTAGTTGACATTCATGGCATAAAACCAAATTGGTTCACCGTAACTTGAGTTTCTCTCCTAATTCTAGTGTCGGTTACTCTCTCCCATAACTTCATGGTACGACTTAGCAACTTAATCCCTCTATAGTTCCCACAACACTGTGCGTCTCCTTTGTTCTTATATAGGGGAATCACGACACTCTTTCTCCACTCATCTGGCATCTTTTCTGTTTTGTAAATACGGTTGAACAGAGTAGTTAGCCATTGAATCCCTTTCTCTCCCAAATACTTCCAAGCCTAAATGGGTATGTTATTGAGGCCGACCGCTTTAGCTCTTCCCATCCTCTTCAGTGCTCTTATCACCTCTACTTGTGTGATGTTCTGATAGTCGGAGTTATTATGTTGATGTTGTTGGTTAGTGATGCTTTTTCTTTCTTCGTAGTCGGCACTACCGGCGTTGAAAAGATTGTGAAAGTATGTTTGCCATTTCAACTTGATGTCTTGTGCTTTGATTAACACATGTCCATCTTCTCCTTTTATAAACTTTCCGCCTCCTAGGTTCTGTCTTTTTCGGTCTCCAGCTTTGGCAATCTTGAACATATCATGTTCTCCGTCTTTTGTTTCTAGTCTTTCATACATCCTTTTATAAGCCGCAGTCTTTGCCTCTGTCACTGCCTTCTTCGCCTCCTTCCTGACGATTTCGTAATTCTCCTTCAATTTCAATTTCTCTTTTCCATTTGTGCAGCTTAACAGCTCTTTAAAAATCCTTTGTTTGTATTTTATTTTTTGTTGCACATAGTCGGTAGGATATTAAGTTTTCGTTAAATATTGAATTTTTGTGACAGCACATTAAATTTATGAATGTGAGATAGTAATATGATAGTTATGGATACTAACCGCAACGCTAATGTTAAAGGTAATTAACTCTTAATTGTTTGAATCCCCATCAAAAAAACTCCAAAAGTATAGTAGAATTTAGGGGTGAGCAAAAAAACTGGGAACCGTAAACCCAGACTGAAACCGGACCGAAAATATGGATTTTAAACCGAACTGGAACCGTTTAAGTTTCACGGTTCGGTTCCAGAACCGTTAATCTGCTTCACAGTTCCAATTCGGTTCCTAATTTCTCTAAACCGTTAGAACTGGAACCGAACCGTATAAATAATAATATTAATATAAATAACAAATAATAGTTCTTTTTTTAAAAAAAATAAAGTGGAAAACTTGCGCCATTGACTCATTGCGTTGCGTGAAATGAAAACTGACTCATATGGTTAAAAATTTTTATATTAGGAAGTTCTAAATCTGCATTTTATTGTTGCATCTAATTTTCTTGAGTATCAAATATGTAAAGATTTCCTTCTATTTCTTGTATGCCTGCATCAGAGATAATTTTAAGTTCAAGGATGCAAAATACAACTAACTTTTTGATGGTGGAAGTGAATGGAAACTATGTATCTCTAACTTTTTGATGATGACATGGAACAATGTTTCACTTTGTTTCTTGCTATCATTAGTATTACTTGACAGGTTTACAAAAAGAAATAGTATGACTTGACAGGATACGAGCTGGACATTTAGCCATTTAATTAACATCTATTTTTGCTTATTAGTTATTACTTTTGATGTGTTGTTTGCTGCATTCATTTTTTGTTTTGTTCTGTTGAGTGTTGCCAAATGACAAGGGTGAGTTATTGATGGAGTTGGTTTCCCTTTTTTTTAAAAAAAAACTGTTTTCTTTCTTTCGTGGTTCCGCGGTTCTGAACCGGAACCGAACCGTTTTAAACGGTTCCATGGTTCTACGGTTCCACAGTTTCACAGTTCCAGTTCGGTTCTAAAAATAACATGCTAAACGGTTCCCGGTTCTAACGGTTCCCGTACCGTCAGAACCGGAACCGGACCATTGCTCACCCCTAGTAGAATTCTCCATATGTAGTAAAAAAAACATTACAGATACACTGAAAAAGCTTTTAAGGTAAATTTGGAAATGTTTCCGAATTAATATTATTATTACTATTTAACCACTAAGATATACAAGATATGACAGATTTATTTGTAAGGATTAACGTTCCGGACACAACACACAACGTAAAACCTGTCATGCGGACAAGGAAAAAAAATATAATGTCCTATAAAGAGTCATTTTGTATACTAATAGGCTGTGCAAAAATATTACTTTCTTGGTTTTAAAAATATTATAATAGTTTATTTTCTCTCATAGTTCATTTTTAACTAAGAAAAAAAAATCAACTATAACAATACTTTTGACACAAAAAAAGTATATAGAATGAATAATGCAAAATGCCAGCTATAATAATATTTATAAGATAAAGAAATATATGTTAATCTATTATCTTATATGTTCTTTTATTACATATCTATAAGATTATAAAACAACCTACAAAATTTTGCATATCCTTATGCTAGAATGTAAAAGACTATATGGCGATTTGTAACACAAAAGGTTACGTAAAAGTTACTTGTTAGCCAATATAATATATACAAATAAGAAGCATTGATATGTTGGTGATGATGAGTATAACCAAACAATGAGTATGTATCTATTACTCTGTTTCTTATATATAATTACTTGGATACTTAGGTGATTACTCATTTAACATATTAAAATTTACTAAACAAAAGATTACATTGCCCATATATGCATTGCTTAAAGTACCAAAAATCATAAGAGCAATATAGTCGGATGAAGTCCCCAGGACATAGCCCAACTAGTTCCGGGCAGGGATTTTCGAAAGGGAGGTCAGGGATTCAATTCTTACCAAAGGCACGAAAGTTCCTTCCCAGCAAATGCATAGTGTGAGAGCTTCTTGGCATGTAGGCTTGCCTACAGTGCTGGGAGCTCCTTATGCAGACTACTATGTAAATGACCAAGCACCTGCTAGCAGGCCATTGAGTATCTGATTTACCTCCCTACACTACCTTTGAAAATGAGTGTGATATGGACCTTTACTGTTGGGGTTCAATCTTTTTTTTAATATAGTCGGGTGAACCCTAACATAGGAATTCGAACAATGTCATCAATACTGATTTAGATCCGAATCATTTATAACTTTGCTCCTTTACCAAATAACATATCACACGGCCGCATATATAACAACAACACACGCCAAATATATTCCAACGACAACAAAAGCTATCGCACATACATTGTTTGAAGTACCAAAAATCCTAAGAGCAACGGTAAACTCTTACATATGAATTCACATAATGTCATCAACACTGGTTTAGATCGCAATCTTTTATAACTTCATTGATCACACCTAGGGCTGTAAACGAGCCGAACGAGCCGAACATTGCATTGTTCAAGCCGGTTCATTTAACTTAGCGAACGAACCGAGCTTGTTTGTTTATTTAAATGAACATATTTAATTGTTCAAGCTCGGTTCGTTTAACGCACGAACAACATTAACGAGCCAAGCACCTTAAAAGAACGATGTCACTTATCGAGTTCGAACAGAAAAAAATGTTCAAACGCGGTTCATTAATCTTTTAGCCGAGCCGAGCCGAACTCGAACCCGAACCGAACGAATCAAACATATCAAACGGCTCACTTCATTTACATGCCTAATCACACCCTCCTATATGCATCCACCAAAAGTTAACGACTGCCGCTGTCACGAAATACCCCGTCCGCTCATTGTCAATTGGCCGATCAGAGGCAGCTGGTTTTTTTGTCATTATCTATTTTGTTTACCTCTCCTTTACAACACCATGGCCCACAGGGCCTGAACTAATTTTTACTACCAAAGCCGGTAGACTCATTTTAAGTACCAAAATTACCCCTGACTCGTCCCTTATATCAACCACCATCCTTCTTTCTCCTTTCTCCCAAAGCCCTCTCAATCCCCTTCCCCTCGGCTTCCCCGCCGGCAAACGGAAACAAATTTACTCCGACCACCGATCAACGATCACGAAAGCAATTAAACAAGTCATGGCGAAAGGAGGGAAGCTCACGAAGCTGAAATCAGTTCTGAAGAAAATGCAATCGTTCAAGTTAGGCAGAGCCAATGGGAGCTCAATCGCCGTTGCCGACGCCGGCGACGGAGACTCCTTTGGCGATGAAGTTTACGAGAATACAGGCGCATTCAACAAAGATCTCCATCCTGTTTACGTCGGAAAATCTAAGCGGCGGTACCTTGTAAGCTCCGATGTGGTCGACCACCCGCTTTTCCGGGAGCTGGTGGAGAGGTCCGGCGAGTACGAAGATGAATTTATCACCGTTGGGTGTGAAGTCGTGCTGTTTGAACACTTGCTGTGGATGCTTCAAAATGCTGATGATCCCCAGCCCTTGGATGAGCTCGTTGAGTTTTATGCATGTTGAAAAGAGGTGAAAAGTCTTAGTCTTAGTCTAATGGTTGAGTAACATTCCTCGTATTTAAGACTCTAGTCGAGTTTAAGACTTTGCTTCGATTCTCGTTATCATGTAAAAGAAAAAAAGAAACATGCTATGAATTGGCTGGGGGGGGGGGTTGGATGGGTAGATTAATCGACTGTTAGCAACTGAAATTAACTGTTGGAGAAGACAGAGATTTGCTATGGCCGTACTTAAGGTAATATGGTATGGTAAATGGTTGTATATTCATTTTATTTTTATTTTTTTCTCGGGAGTTTCTTATGTGTAGAAAGTGGGATGAGATCTCTCACCGCGCGGTGAGTCATTGCGCGGCTCAGAACGCGACACGTGGCATCAGTAGAGGTGGTGAGGCTGGATGAGGGTTACTCTCACCCAGCCTCACCACCCTCCTTTTTTGCCACGTGTCGCGCGGTCACGCAAGCGGTGAGGGAGTAGCGGTGAGAGGATCCTATCCCGTAGAAAGTAGAGTGGAAGTGTGTGTTCTCGAAATCATTGAATTCCAAGAACATGAATTCGATGTCTCTGTATTATTATTATCTTTATTTTGTTCAGTTCATTAGTATAAAAGGCTATAGTTGGATAAACAATGTTGGATTTTACCTATATATATATATATATATATATATATATATATATATATATACGGAAAAGATAATCCGATTCATGTTGATTTTAAAACTTCGACGATTAGTTACATTGCAGGCATACAATTCTATCATAAAGAAAGGTAACTTGCACCTCTGGATTATATGTCGAGAAAACAAAAACAAATAAAAATATTGAAGACTTTGCAAATTTCAATTATTCAAAAATTTATCCTTACACTTGACTTATTGCCGGAAAAGTTAACACAAACGGATAGGTTAGGCATATGAATAGAAGAAGGATGTGAAGATGAAGAATTTTTGTCGCTCGATTAGAGCTTTGTCATGTTTTTGTTTACTAGACATTTTTTGATTTTACTTTTATATTGACGTGTCTTGAACCAACTGGTAAGGTTGCTGCTTTGTGACGGGTTCGAGCTGCGGAAACATCTTCTTATACAAAATATATGGTAAGACTGTATTTATTAGATCGCGAAACGGTCTGACTCTTCCTCAGACCATACGCAAACGCGTGAGACTAGTATACCGAAAATTTCCTATTACCAAAGGATGGAAGGAGAGGCGAATGTTCCCAAAAGAAAAAGGAAATATTTAAACAAATAATACAACCATTCGGTGTTTGAGTTGGTAAAGGTTAATTCAGTTTGGATATAGTTATGTTCCAATTCTCGTCTTACCTAATTTGTTATTCTAGTTGCTGTCAAAATAATAAAATCCATTATCAAAACCATTTACTTTCTAAGCTTTATTTTAAAATAATTAACATTATGACTATCGGCTAAAATTATTAAAGGAGAGATGTGAAGTACACGACCCTAGGTAAATTAATAATCATGGTTGATGAGAACAAAACTATCATATTAAAAAAACGACAAATATAACCAACAAGGTCCATTACAGTCAAAGTCATCCGACCTTTACATAGTTTGTCTAGGGTTCACATGAGTCACTCGAGTCTGAATACACATTTGAGTCGAAGCGGTCCACGAGACACAGGATGTCCTCTCGACGCCAACCAGGATCTCATGTCAGCATTAACCCTTCCGTACAAAGGTATAGAAGGCCTGTTACCTCAGCCTCATCTGGACACCTTAGCTATTGCCCCTGTTTCGATCGCAATTATCACATTGGCAACAGTGGACACCTCGACCATGTATAACAAGTTGGTCATGGACCTGGTACCCAACATCTCTTTGGTCAATTCGTCACAAGCAGCTCAAACAGACTCCTGCACACTCAACTTAGCCATCTAACTCAACACATGGTATCACATAGCGATCATGCACATGCAGGACATGACAAATTACACTTTCTCATAGCTCTTAAACATGCATTGGCTGTCCAAACTGACAAAAGCAACAAACAACGCCCACAGAAGGCACGTCCGGTTGAATCAAAAAAATTCAAACAACAAAAAGCGACTGGCTTCTCAAAATATTCCATCATAACTTCCAATTGTGGATATACCTGCAACTGACTTGATCGTCGGAGGGTTTTTCCGAGAGTAAAACTCTAGGATATCTAATGTTGTTGGATATTACAAGATTTCTATGACAATGACCGTTAATTTCGAAGTTAGAATCATTCGGTGGTCATAGATGAATATTTGATTTTGCCAATTTAGAGACATCGTCCTTCGAAAGAATGCTGCAAGTCAGGTTGGCCCTTAAGGCAACCTTGACTCAAAATGAGAAGGCATGTATCGTGTCATCGATACTTTAGTCATGTGTACAAGTTAGAAACTCCAGCTGATAGGACTTCGCTACGAAGTTGGCATATATCGAGTTTGAAGCCTTTTCATGAATAGTACCAAATTTTCTCTCAAGAAAATCAAGTGCAAATTGTTCATTCGTTGCTGTTTCATTATTTCAATATAAAAGTAGCTTGAACACAAGGTAAGGTATTCAAGGTAGGTCCTCAATTGTGTGATCTCGGCAAGTCTGAGAAGTCACAACGTCTTAAAGACGGATGCAAATATGTTTTCCAATACCTAGCAAGTATGTGTAACACCGACAAAGGGATTAAGGCGCAACAGGTTTTGCGTACGCCTTAACGATGGGCACGAGACAGATTTTCCAACACACAATAGGTTTGTGTTAGCCCAACAAGGGGATAAAGACAAAACAGATTTTCCACACTTGACCTCGACATGTGTGAGTAGTCACTATGTCTCAACAGTGGGCACAACCCTAATTAATGTGACTCAACAGAAAGTCTTTAAAACTCATACAAGAGTTAATAGGAAGACAAGTGTTTCTGGCATCACAACAAAATAAGTCTTCTCAACTCAAACAAGAGTTAATAGCAAGACGGATTTCTGACATGACAACATAACAAGTTCTCTAAAATTGAAACCTAGTCTAATTCATTAATATACTATATTTCAAGGGGTTGTACTAGGATACAATTCAGCTGTCGCGACCCTAAAGTGGATATTTTATGTGAAATTTAGTATTTTTTTTTTTGTATTTGTTATTTAGTCTAGGTTTGGAGGTCTGAAATGATTACACATGGAGTCTGAAGTTGATAACAGCTTCAAAGTCAAGTGGCTTATTATTTAGCTTCAGCTTTATATTAAATCATCGGAGGTGAGCACTCATGAAAATCGCTTTTTTTTGGCTTTCTGATTATTAATTTGCACTACCTGAAGTACATTTTTGGCGACATGTTCTCTGATAATATGTCCAAATGGTTGTTTCAGTAATTAGTGTAACACAAGGCCATACTTTGGGAAAGTTTTTATTATTTTACTGTAGGACGCTGAAAAAGTGTGTTGTTTTTTTTTTGAAGAAATTGAGCAAGCATATCGACATGGCAGAATAATCTTCATTGATTTCAAAAAAAAAAAAAAAAGTCGTGTGACACCACAGATTTGTAAAACATAATACAAACGGATAGGTACCTGTCAAGATAAGATTATACATTTAACTGGTACAAATAAAATATAAACAACATAACTTGATAGCTCTCATCATAACAAAGACTAAAGTTTGTTCTACGGTTATTTTAAAATAGACTTGCCGAATATAACCTATTTTTTAAAGGTTAATATTATATTTTTTGACCGATACACAATAAGACTGTGTTACATATCACATATAATATGTCTTTGGGGACCAAAAGTACTACTTTCTGAAACAAGATTTAGTTTGTTCTATGGTTATTTTAAAAAAAGACATACCGAATATAACCTATTTTTTAAAGGTTAATATTATATCTTTCGATCGATACACAATAAGACCCTGTTACATGTCACATATAATACGTCTTTGGGGACCAAAAGTACTACTTTCTGAAACAAGATTGGTACTATTACAATAATTTTAATTAGTTCTTATGTTGTACTCACTCCATAAAAAAAAATTGTAAAGAAGCGAGGGACCCTTGAGTCCAACTTGAGGTTGGTTCAAAGTAGAAAGACAAAGGAAAATTGGTTTGTGTGAGAATGTCGATATAAACGAATACATATCGTTACATGTCCAACGCAAGCGTTTGATTCTATACCCTTTGGAGTGGTCTGTATCCAAACGCCGCCCGACTCTTTTACAGCAACTTCCTTGCCAGCTTTTCTTTGTCTCAGAGCTCCACTAGGACACAATGACGCCTGAATAATATTATGATAGTTAATTAGCGATTACTGACATTTTTATAGTTAGTTGTTCATTAATAAACCTGTTGCTAATATTATTGTGTCTCATAAATAACTTGATTAAACAACAAATCTCCATCTGTTTTTAGAAGTTTATAGACGAACCATGTCCGAATTGTATAGAGATCTTTTGCCACGTTTAAATGTAAAATCGAGGGATTTGTTTGAGCGGATAAAGGTTCAAGGCATAACCTACAACTGTCTCATAAAGAACTATTCTTTCTGTCGTAAAAATATTATCTTAGTTTTTCTTTTGGTTTGTTTCGGAAATATCCTTTAAATTAACACTTATACTCTTTCCAAACACCACCACAAAAAAATTGTGGTTTGCCGACGGAAAAATCACCGACGAACAACGTATAGTCGTTGTTTCGTCGGTAATAGCGACGACTCTGCGACCAAAATAATGTAGTCGCTAATTGCGACGAAAGTACGATGAAATTCGTTGTCGCTAAAAGAAAAATAGTCAGTCAGGTGAATTACGTCGGTGATTTGTCGGTGTCTCGTCGCTATTCTGCGTGTTTTTGTTCGTCGCTATTTAGTTTATAACGCTTCGTCGCTATGTCGTCGCAAATGTGTCGCTAAAAGTATAAAATAAATTCGTCGTTTACTAAGTTCTTGGAGTTGTGTATCGTCGTTTTTTTGTCAATGAAACCCGTATGTGGCAAATGTTTTGAATTACTTTCCGTTCGTAATTCGGTTTGTCGTTGTGTCGTCGCAGATACATCGAGAATTAAACACGTGTATTGATTAAGGAAAAACAAAGCGGTAATTGGGAAAAATACTCATTCATTTAATAATAAGAAGTTACATTATCAAACGAAAAAATAAAAAAAAAAATCTAAAAAGGGATGCGGAGATGGGCCGTTCACTCTTTGTCATCGGACGAAAGAGTGGCCGCGACATTCTCCGCAAACTCTTTGAGAAGGCGCTTGAGCTTGTAGTATCTAAATTTCATCTTCCGCAGCCTTCTAGTCATGTAGTGCAGTTGCCGCGACTGCTGATGCATGTTTGCCATCAGCATACGGAAGTCGGCGTCCTGCACCGGCATTTGTTCTTGATCATCCTGATGCGGCGGTGGGCCATAGACAGATACAGAACCTTCTCGCTCAACCGATGGTGGTTGAGGAAGAGGCCCTTCTGGAGGGGCACTGTTTGCCCGTCCACCACGCCTTGGGGTTCTTTTAAAACGACGCGGCATATTTTGATTATTTATAACGTTCTATGTGTGTATGTATAACAGCGGATGTTTGGGGTATAAATAGTGAAATGAGCGACGACATAGCGACGCATTTGTCAACCGTTGGGAATGTGCAGTGAATGTGCAGTGTGTGCAGTGAATGTGCAGTGATGACCTTTCGGATGTTATAGCGACGACGTAGCGACGAATTAGCGACGTATGTTTATCGTACGATGCAACCGTTGGGAACTGAACTGACACTGCCGAATAGCGACAACTTGGCGACGAAATAGCGACGAAACGCGTCGAATAATGTGAAGAGACGTTTTCCGTCGCTGTTTCGTCGGTAAAGCGTCGGTAAATTCAAAAAAAAAAACCGCGAAGCCCGTTCTTCTCATTGTATTTAGTTTTTCCCTTTTTCGTCGATACGGTTAGTAGGTTTTTGTCGTTCTATTAAGTTTCGTCGAAGATATAGTTAGGTTTCGACGATACGGTTAATAGGTTTTTGTCGTTCTATTAAGTTTCGTCGAAGATATATATAGTTAGTAGGTTTTCGTCGTTGTATTAGGTTTCGTCGGTATATAGTTGATGTTTAGTCGGTGAATTAGTCGGAAGAAATTTTTCTTAACCACATTTCGCGTATACAGGTGCGTCGTCAGGATTCGTAAGAGATTAAACACGTGTTATAATTATTAAGAAAACAAATACGATATTAAAAAAACAAACTTCATTAATATAAAATTAAAAATTAAAAATTACAAAATATAATAAGAAATATTTAAAAAAAGCTAAATAGCGAAGAGTAGCCACTCACTGTTCGTCATCCGAACAGAGAGAAGCTATACTCTCCGCACACGCCTTCAGTTGGCGTCTCAACTGTGCAGATTTGGATTTAATCCGCATCTGCCTTTTATCTATGTAGTCGAGATGCTCTTCCTGAACCGTGACATGCGCCCTCACCTCATCTAACATTTTCCACAGATTTCGTACTTCTGTTTGGAGTTCGACAATTTGTCGATCCCGGCGAGGCTCAGAGGGCTCTGGTGGGGGAGGAGGTGGGGGAGGGACAGTTGAAGAAGAAGGCACTTCAGTTGGCGGTGTTGCCGCCCTACCACCACGTCCACCACGTCGTGCTTGCGCTTTAGTACGAACCATTTTGGATTATAAAATAGTTGTTTTATATGTTGTTGTGGGCACACGCTGATCCACTGTCTATATAGTGAAATCAGCGACGACATAGCGACGAATTAGCGACGCAAAACATCGTAAGTTGTAAGCATGGGGAACTGGACGGACTGTCTTTTACCGACGACGTACCGACGACTTAGCGACGAAACACGTCGTACGGAATGAAGAGACATTTTGCGTCGCAATGTAATCGGTACTTCGTCGGTAAAAGCATATCAAACGACGTGTTTCGTCGCTGGTCGTCGGTACGTCGTCGGTATATGTGTTTGTTTGTCTCCGGGATTTGTGTTTCTTGTTCGTCGATGTTCGTCGCTAAGTCGTCGGTATATGTGTTTGTTTGTCTCCGGGATTTGTGTTTCTTGTTCGTCGCCGTTCGTCGCTAAGTCGTCGGTATTGTGTGCTTGTTTGTGGGTAACGTACTGGGAACGATAAAACCATTGTCTTTCTTTTTCTCTTCTTCTCTTCTCCCATTCTTCTCTCATTTCAAACACATCAATTATCAATTTTGAACGAAAATACAGAAGTGTGGAATTTTGATTTTTTTCTACACACGAAAAAAGATAGCTGCTGTTAGTTTCAAGGTGTAGCGAGAAAATGGATCCGAGGAGAAGCGATAGAAAGTGGATGTACCAGAGAGTAAACAACGGGGAGTGGTGTTTTAGATTTGTTGAAGGTCTCGAAAAATTTATTGATTTTGCGACAAGTAATGAAAGTGGAACGCAAATTAGATGTCCGTGCAAGAAATGCAAGAACCGTAAATATAAGGATCCGGGTGACGGGGAGGGTTCGCATATTGAAACAAGGTTTCGTCCACAATTACCATACATGGTACTGTCACGGCGAATATGAGGGGGCGTCTACATCTGCAACTGTACACGTCGAAGGGGGACCCGGTCAGGTTAATGCCGAAGAAATAGGCGAGGGATCTCACAACCCATACATGCAGATGGTGACAGACGCAGCCGCTGGCGCATTTACCGGAGAGCAGTTGTTACAAATGCAGGATCCGGATGAACAGCCGCATACATTCGTGGAGGTCGCTGATGATCCGGACGGCAGTCACAACGCAGACCTGGCTCGTTACTGTATCGGGTGGAAGAAGAGAAGCATATTCTGGGAGCTTCTGTACTGGAAGAGCAATATGATCCGACATAACCTGGATGTCATGCATATTGAGAAGAACGTGTTTGACAACATTTTCAATACAGTGCTGAATGTGCCAGGAAAAACAAAAGACAATTCGAAGGCACGACTTGATATGCGCGACCTCAACATGCGACCGGAGCTGCATCCCGTTGGCACATCATACATGCCGAAGTCCTCGTACACGCTGAATGCGGAGCAGGTCAGTGCGTTGTTATCGTGGCTAGGGACGGCTAGATTTCCTGATGGCCATGTTTCGAACCTGTCGAAGAACATCGACGTGAATAAATGCGGTTTGCACGGGATGAAGAGCCACGACTGTCACGTGTTCATGCAACGGTTGATGCCCATTGCATTCCGCGAGCTGCTTCCAACCAATGTATGGGAAGCAATTACCGAGATGAGTCTGTTCTTCAGATGTCTTACAGCCACGAGACTCAGGGCGGATGATATGTCAAGGCTGGAGGGCGAAATCCCAGTGATCATATGCAAGCTGGAAACTATATTCCCTCCGGCCTTCTTTGATTCAATGGAACACCTGCCAGTTCATCTACCATACGAGGCACGTGTTGGTGGTCCTGTTCAGTACAGGTGGATGTATCCGTTCGAGAGGTACTCTTTTTTATGTGCATGACATTCTTATGTGTCTAAGCGATATGCATTTGAACATATATTCACTATATGAACAGATATCTCAGGCATTTGAAGCTGAACATCAAGAACAAGGCGAAAGTCGAGGCCTCTATGTGCAATGCCTATCTGACGGAGGAAGCATCGACCTTCGTGTCTCATTACTTCGAGCCAGATGTCCCGTCGAGGTGCAGAGATGTTCTCCGGAACGACGACGACATTTCCAGATCCGGTGTCCTCCCAATATTCACACATCCGATCAGATTTCACGGACAGGGAAAGGAAATGATATTGGGGGACAGCGAGCTGAAGATTGCTCATTCTTATGTTCTGCGCAACTGCCGTCAAGTCGACTGTTTCCAGAGGTATAAACGATTTCCCATTTTATTTTGTAAATACCTTGCGATACTCTATCCATTATGTTACAAAGATATACAGGGTACTCATTCGTAATTTGCTTCAGCTTGTTCGTTGATTTATTGCAACACCGTTCACCGGGTATATCGAGCGATGCAATAAACAATGAGTTAGATTCCAAGTTTGCTGATTGGTTCAGGTGGCATGTAAGTTTAGTATTTTCCTGTTACGTGTACGATATGTGATACACATTTATTGCCCCGTTGATGTATACTTACTTGTCCTTTTACAGGCGAGCAAAGGTCATCTGGCTGACGATGAGTACGGTTACATTCTGACGCCAGTAGCCGAGGGTCCATTGAACAGAGTCACGCGACACGACATGTGTTTTGTCAACGGGTATAGATTCCACACAGTCTCCCATGCCAGCCGAAAATCGTCGGAGAACAGCGGAGTGTGTGTCAAGCGTTATGACAATAGCCCGGACGAGGATGACTTCTACGGCTACCTTACTGACATCATTGAGCTCGAATATCCCGCATTGCCTATAAAGCGGGTGGTCCTATTCAAGTGCGAATGGTACGATCCAACTCGAGAAGGTTATCGCGTTGGCACAAAGGTCCACGACCAATACAAGTTGGTAGACATACACCAAGGGCGACGGTACAGAAAATACGATCCATACGTTTTGGCTAGTCAAGCGTCCCAGGTGTACTATCTATCGTATCCAACAACGAGGATGAATGCGAGCTCAAAAGACTGGCGAGCCGTGTGCAAAGTGAAATCGAGCAAGTTTGATGTGAGTATACAGACAGTTTCAGATGGTATGGACGCCGCATTTCAAGAAGAAAACCCGTCCGTTCTAGATATGACACATGTTCAACTGCACGACCTCCCTCTAAATGACCCCAACGGCGGTTTTATCGAAATTCATCTCAACATACAACCGTCTGACAATATTGAAGACGTAGTCGAAGACGAATACGAGGATGAAGAGGACGACGAGCATGTAGATGAAGATGAAGATGAAGACAAAGATGAAGATGCGTATGAGGATGCAGATGACCAGGAAGATTGACGTTAGCCAAAATTTTTTATGTACCTCTTTATATGAAAGTGTGTATGTGTTGATGTACTTATATTCATGTATATACTACTTTATATTTTGTATTTTTTTTTCAAAAATGATAACACCGACGCGTTACCGACGAAATGTTTCGTCGCTAAATTTGAAATAACGACGACCATGAAAAATAGCGACGAAACTAAATAGCGACGGAAGTTCCGTCGCTATGTCGTCGCAAAATTTCATAGATATAAGCTGAAATTCCCTTCTTCTTCCCTATTTCCCTCCCCCCGCGAAAACCTCCCCTCCCTCCGGCGAAAACCCCCCCTCGCGAAGAAATCCCCTCCGACGAACCCCCCCCGACGAGCTTCCTCTCCGTTGACCTCCCCTCTCCGGTTAGTTTTTCTTCCTATTTCGTTTTTATTGCAATTACCGTATATATATGTATATGTATATTTCGTTTTTATGTATATGTATGTATGTACCGTATGTATGTATGTACCGTATGTATGTAAATGTATATGTATATTTCGTTTTTATGTATATGTATGTATGTACCGTATGTATGTATGTACCGCATGTATGTATGTACCGTATGTATGTATATGTATATGTATATGTATATTTCGTTTTTATGTATATGTATGTATGTACCGTATGTATGTATATGTATATGTATGTATTTCGTTTTTATTGCAATTACCGTATGTATGTATATGTATATGTATGTATATGTATGTATATGTATTTAATAGATTTGTAAATGTATGTATATGTATATGTATATGTATGTATATGTTTTTAATACATATATACACGCACATATATATATATATACGGTACACGCACATATACATATATACGGTATATGTATGTATATGTTTTTAATACATATATACACGCACAAATACATATATACGGTACATATATTTAATTTCGTATTTAAATATAGTTAAATTTGTAAAAACTGTTTTTAATAGATTTGTAATATATCTTTTGTAATTTTTGTATATAAATATATGTAAAATTATTAGAAACTGTTTTTTTGGTAGAATTATGTATGTATATATATTTTTCCTATTTAAATATATTTATAATTATATAATCTATTTTTGGTACATATATGTATATGGTATATATATGTA
Organism: Eustoma russellianum; assembly: GCA_036186865.1. NCBI lineage: Eukaryota > Viridiplantae > Streptophyta > Magnoliopsida > Gentianales > Gentianaceae > Eustoma > Eustoma russellianum. The sequence goes on from AP025057.1 coordinate 29,869,437, forward strand.
TATACGGTATATATATATATGCATATACGGGTATATATATGTATATACGGGTATATATGTATATGGTATATATATGTATGTACGGGTATATACGGGTATATATGGTATATATGCACCAATATTGTTGTTAAGGTTGAATTAGTTGAAATGTGGTGTGCTTGGCCAATGAATGATGCATGTACAAACTGTTTTGTAAGAGGTTTGCATATGATTTTCGGTATGATTTGCATTTGTCTTTGGAGAGGCCATTAAGGCTGGGAAACCTCCGTTTAAAAATTATTAATATGTTCCTCTCAGATCTGATGGCTAGTGACGGTTTACCGACGAGATCCACATACCCATCATCTACACAGGACCTTCAAGGAGAGTTCGATGCGTTCATTCATCAGCATGATACGTATGCCTCAGTTTCGACCGCCGCTCTGGCTGCGGACTCAGACCTTTTACGGTCTGCCGACATGTCCGCACCCCCCAGACATACGACGCCACCCACACCCAGCGTTTCAGCACCTCATCCGGCGTCTGATGCGGCATCGGACCAGGGTGTCATATCAGGGCGTCGTCCCCTCCCGTGGTCAAATGATACCCATACGTAAGTAATGATTAATTTATTTAACATGTTTTCAAATATATTTCACGCGTTATTTTTTCCTAACAACTTAAACTCTTTCAGGTTTGGATCGGACAATGGCGCGCTTTCCGGTTGCATCACCCAGTCCTTCCACCTGAGGCTTGACCCATCTGGATATACTTGGGGCCGTGTCACCCCGGAGACACGTAGGTTCTACTGGGATGAGTTTCAGGTATTCAAATTTGATAAATTTCACTTTTTGATGCGTAATCAATCATTACTTTTCTAACCACACTTTTATTATTCCTCCGTATGATAATTGCAGAAGTCGTACAGCTGGCCAGCCGACATCGCCCGCGACGTGGAGCAGGCCTGGCGGCATAGGGCCGCCAAACGCTACGGGGACTTCGTCAACTCTCTCAAGACCAAGTCGGAGCGTGACCCCACGTGGATAAGGCCTGCCTACGTATCCGAGGCCGTCTGGGCGGCGTGGGTAGAAGGGTGGAGGGACCCTGCTTACCAAGCCCGCAGCGCCCGAAACGCGGCGAACCGGCGCAGCGGCAACGTACAGGGCCCAGCACCTGCCACACACTCAGGTGGATCGGTTTCCCACGCCACCACGATGCGTTCTATGGTGAGTATTTTAATATTGGATTATAACGACCTTCATTGATTTCATTGGATTATTTACATTCATCGACTTAAGTGGATTATTTACATTCAGTGAGTTAAGTGGATTATCTATATTCGTTGATTACTTATGTTGCGCTGTTGTTTTTTTGGTATTCGTATATGGTTACTTTAAGTGATACATGTGATTTGACTTGGGAGAGGCCTTTAAGGTCGGGATACCTCCGATAAACGAATAGGTCATGCCGAAATTTTTAAAAATTCTGCATATCACTAACATATTTTATTTCATTCTTTCAGCACCAGGAGACGGGGGAGTGGCCAGCCTCCTACGATCTCTTCTACAAGACGCATCGGAAGAGAGCCTCCGACGGAACGGAGGACTGGATCACGACGAAGGCCCGCGACATCAGTGTAAGTAGACTACGATATCATTTGTTTTTTTTCCTTAGTTTGTTTTATTGCTAAACCATAACAATTCATATTCTCATTTCAGGACGAGTACAACAGATTACTCGCAGATAGGGGCGAACAGGCCGACAAGAACCGCGCTTATTGGGATGCGGTTCGGACCGTCGGCCCTCAGAATAAGAAGAAGAAGGAGGTGTACGGGGTTGGATCAGCAGCGCCGCGATTCTTTTCCGAAGTTCTGCATCCAGGTGCTTCCTCTGAGGCCAGCACCTCCGCGCCTTCTGCGACGCCAGAGGATATTTTGCGCCTGGAAGCAGATAATGCGGCGCTGCAGCGTGAGATAGAGTCCATCAGGACGAGGCAAGAGGAGAGTTTACAGGCACTGCAGTCGCAGCAGCAGGCGATGCAGCAGGCGCTTCAGCAGGCGTTTGAGCATGCGCAACATCAGACGATGCAGGTGCAGCAGGCAACGAACCAGCAAATCTTCCAGCTGTCGCAGGTCGTCATGACTTTCATTTCCAACTCCTCGCAGCCTCAGCCTCAGCCTCAGCCTCAGCCCCGCCCTCCTGATGGTCACTCTTCTCCGCATGATCCCCCTCCATCTTCCTCTTCATAGTTTTTTATTTTTTCATTGTTTGTACAGTCTATTTCATTTGTTGTATTGACATTTTCTTTGTACTTTTATATATTCTATCTGACAATTTTACGGATTCTATTTCGTTTGTGTTGTTTAATTATACGAACTTGAATGCGCAAATACCGTATTACTGTATAATATTTGTACAAATGATTTAATATACAAAATAAAATATATTATAGAAATTAAATAATAATAATAAAAACTTTTTAATTAATAATGTATTAATATTATTAATAAATCAAAAAAAATTTAAAATTTAATATTAAATAATGTATTTAAAATAATTATTAGTAAATTTAATATTTTTAAAAATAACAAATACCGACGAACCGGCGACGAAATTGGTCTGTCGCAGATCGGAAATAAAAAACAAAAATTTAAAATTAGCGACGAAAAGACATATTAACGACGACATTTTGCGACGAAATAAAACGGAAACAAAAAATAAAAAAATAATAAATAGCGACGGTAAAACATATACCGACGAAATTTTGCGACGAAATTCTTTGTCGCAGAACATTAATAAAAAAATAAAAAATAAGAAATAGCGACGAAATAATTTACCGACGAAACAGCGACAACAGAAAAAAGGTCGCAGACCTGACAGTTTCTCGTCGCAGTTTTGCGACGATACACCGACGCAATTTTTTTCGTCACAATACAGCGACGCATTGCCGACGAAATTTGCTTTGCGACAAGCCGTATAACGACATTCATTTTTCGTCGCTATTTCGTCGCTATATGCCTGTAGCGACGAAATAGCGACGTTTTTTGTCTGTCGCTATAGGCTTTTGTTTTTGTGGCACACGTAAGAGTTACTTTTGAAGTATTATAAAATTTGGACAGAATGATGATAACTAAAACAGACGATAGTCTTGAATTGCATACCATGATAACCAGATTACAAGGGCATATGATAAAATAATAACAGAATTCGACTAGTAGTTCTATTATAATCTAGAAGTAACTATAGATATCTTGATAGTTTTTTTAACTAATAACATATACATAAACAAATTAAATATCACATTAAAGGAATCATTTTGTTGGAAGCATAAAGATGCACTTACTATTTGTCGATCTCTTATTGATTAAGAAACAGTTAGTTATTTGTCGATCTCTTATTGATTAAGAAACATTTTAACTAAGAAATTCAATGGAGATATAAAGAACATTATTAATGATAGGTCAAGCCTATAATTTTCTGGTGATGGCCAGAATTAGATTCTTATTAAGTCATGATTAAATATTATTATTTAACTTTTCGATTTTATTTTTTTATTTTGGTATAATTGGTCAAATCTTATCTTTTTGTCTCTCTTTTATATTAACTGTAGTTGATTAATTTGTTTTAATGTTATGAGTAGATTAGTTACACAGGTTCAGAGATACTAATTAATCACAACAATCAGTAGATATAATTTAATTCAAAGTTAAATAACTTTTATTTAATTTAAAGTTAAATCTTTAGTTGAGTTATGGATTAATGATTAGTCGGAGTTAATTAATAAAAGAATTCAAGACTAAATCTTTAGTTGACTTATGGATTGTTGATTTCATTTGGATTTGTCTTTCTGTTAAACTTGAGGCTCTTATTATTGTTTGAGTGTGATGGTGGGTTCTCAGCTTTAATCAGTCGCAAATTTTGTATCGGATTGATCTGATTTAAAAGTTCTAAATCACACAAATTAAATCTATATAAATCAAGACAAAAAGTTACAGAAAATAGGGGTTATTTAGTTGGCATCGTTGTCATCTTCATATTTTAGTCAAAAGATTTCCATCTTTATTATTCTAGTTGCTATTGTACGTAGACCTTGGAACAATGGTAAGGTTGCTGCTTTCTGATTTTGAAGTCACTGGTTCAAACCGCAGAAACAGTCTCTTGCATAAAAGTGTAGGGTAAAGCTGAATACATCAGATCGAGAAACGATCCAACCCCTCCCAGGATCCTACGTATATGGTGCATCGGAAGAGGAGTAAAGACAGGACGAAACTGACTTGGGATGAACAGATTAGGCAAGACTTGCTAGAATTGCACCTCTCTGAGGACATGGTCCAGGATATGAGTCCATGGAGGCAGATGATTAAGGTTAAGGAGGTGCAAACATGATATAGGGCCACCGTAGAGTACATGTTCCTATTATTGTGCTATCTATGCATGTACACAGAGTCGGGATCTCACTAGAAGCAAACTCTCTATCTCTTGGGATGGAGGTATTGCTTGCCTGTCTTTCACCCTCCCAGATCCTAGCAATAACTTTTGATGTCGTTGGGATATAGTGGATATGATTGTTGACGTTGTTGTTGATATTCTACTTCATTAGGACTAATCAAACATTTGTCAACATTGATAATAGGTTTAACGGTCAAAGTTGAAAAGGCTATGTTTGGTTTAACGGTCAAAGCTGAGAACCATAACATAGTAGTTCATTCTCGATATACATATCCTTTATTTTCGTAACGGTAAATGTTATCAACTTTACTAATAGTTTATTCTTCACTGGATTATAACGTGATTAGAAAGAGAAAAAATCTTGTTCCTCTGTTCAATGAACCGAACAGTTTGCAAACTATTCTAGTTTGATTCGTATTTGGTTCGTATATGTTCGATAATTGTCTATAAACGAACCGAATTCGAACAGTTGTTTGGGTTCGTTTACTAAAACGAACCGAACTATTCGCGAATTGTTCGGCTCGTTTAAACAGTTATAGTGTTATCGAGCCGAACTAGAACCAATTTTTAAAGTTCGTTTAGCTAAACGAACCAAACCGAACAGTTCGTTTAACTAAAAAATCCGAATTTAAAAACCTAGTATTTGGTTCGGCTCGCTTCGTTAATACCGTCGCACAATCGGATTATTGCACACACCACTCACTTTGTTGAAGGGTTTACTTCTACTTTTACTATGTACAAGTTTATATTAGATATGTGACTTAGAATCTCTGATGTGAAAAAAAAAAAGAAGATTATACTATGTGCTTAACTATACCTGTAACAATAATAACAATAACAATAACTGATGAAGCCGGATCTTCAGCAAGGGTTCAGATGACTTCAAATTAGCTTCGTCAGTTAACTTGAAGAGTAGTTAACTGGATTGAAAATTGTAGCTGGAATAACCTCTAAAATATCCTGCACAAGAAAGCACAGATTAGAGGTCCCGGGGGGTTGGCCCCGGGAAAAACCCTCCGACGCTCAAGTCAGTTTGGGCCATATCTCACTGAGATTATAATTTAAATGGTGAGTTCAAAGTTTCTCACTGTATATGCCGAGGAGCATGAATGTTTGAATTCCGGATCCCCTTCTTCGTCTGGATTGGCTTGCTTTTATCGACCTTTTTCCGCCTTTGGCCTCTGATGGTGGATAAGACGTTTGCTTGGGGCAGAAAGCCCAAGACGCCGTAGGTCTGCTGATGTGACTAATAGGCCGGCTGTTGTGACCTTGGCGTGTTCAGAATGAATAACCAGCTTTAGTCACTATATTCGAATTGCACCTCTGTCTGAGGGTCCCACGAGGTAATGTCGTGCTTGGTTCCTTTGCTGAAGTGCATAATCAAGCCTTGCCGAAGTAAATGATTAAGCATTGCCGAAGTACAGAATTAGGTCCGGCTGAAGTGGTCTGAAGTGCGGCACTTGTGTAGAAACTGAAGTTGGTGCTGAGGTGCAAGCCTTGACATATTCTTTGATAATACAATAAGTGTCATGCTGCCCTGCTGAAGTGAGCCAAGGCTGAACAGTCATGCTTGGGCGCTGTACTGCTGAACTGCAATACTTGAGTGCTGAACCACGGGAGTTGAACCGTTGACTGTTGTTGACTAACAAACGATTTAATTACGGTTTATTACTAACTAAAATCAATATTGCCTAATCAACTTTGTTTCATTGTCATACCAAGTAATTTACAAGTACGTCTTTCGTAGAGAAAATTCTCCAGGTTCCTGCAATTGTTAATTTGTACAGTTGGGACTATGATGTTTTGAGTTCCAAGAAAAGATAAGATTGTAATCCTGAGCCGTAAGATTTTAGGGATGACGAAAGTTCATAAATAAATAGATACTGCACAAAATTTGCTACTTGTATATACTTTACAGTTTTTTTTTCAAGGAAATCACCACTTGCATAGGATAGGATCCTCTCACCGCAAAAAGGGTGCGGTGATGCGTGACCGCGTGACATGTGACAGCAAGGGAGGATGGTGAGGCTAGATGCGGGTGACCCTCATCTAGGCTCACCATCCCCCCTTGCTGCCAAGTGTCGCGTGGTCACAAAGAGGGTGAGAAAAGTGGGGTTAGGAGATCCCAACCCCATTTGCATATGATTAGGATGTGACGATTCCTGTCCGCCGTATAGCTCGGTTATTATTTGCGCCGCAGATTGCATCTAAGGTTTCAGGTTTAATTCTCGTACATTTCAAGTTTAATTCTGGTAGCAAACGTAGTGTAAGTATTTTAGTGCTGTCTGAGTCAGATTTTTCAACCTAATGTATTATGGATGCTCTCTCAATTTGTAGTGGATATTTATACACATTACTTGCTTGATCATTCTACCTAGAAAACCGCTGAATGATCACGATTTGTATCTTCTATGAAGCTTTATAAGACCGGAAATGATTATAATTTGCATCCTCTTAGGGGTGTTAACGAACCAAACCGAGCCGAATACGAGGTTTTTAAATTCAGATTCGTTTAGTTAAACGAACTATTCAGTTCGGTTCGTTTAGCTAAACGAGCTTTAAAATTAGTAAACGACCCGAACATTTCATGCACAGTTCGTCTCGTTTAACTAAACGAACTCAAATAAGTGTTCGAATTCGGCTCGTTTAAGTAAAATTGACAAACAAACTTGAACCAAATATGAATCGAACTTAAACAGTTCTTAAATTATTCGGTTCGCTTAACATCCCTACCTCTCTATGAAACTGAAACTAAAGATTTAACCTTTTACATCCAAGAATGTGACGATTCCTAGCCCATCATTTGATTGTGGCATAAAATATCAAGACAGGTAACCAACTTGAAAACTGGTTTATATGTCTATCAAATATCAACTCTCTTCCTTTCTTTTTCGTTTCTTATCCTCCCCATCCCCCCCTCCCCCCTCCCCCTCGCTTTTCTTTCAGTCATTTTGACTATAATAACTTAAACACTATGTTTAAGATGTCAATCTCTTATTATCCAGACACTGCCTTATGTTTAATTAACTTAAGTCGAACACCTAATAAAGGAACAGTTTAAACCAAAATAATACTTTTAATAGTATATAAATCATTGATAAAAAAACACCCTAATTATTTCCTCAAATTAAATTGAGGTGTGAAACAACAATACAACAATATTGAAAGGCTCTTTCACTAGAGCACATGTTATGTGCTTTGGAGTATGAAATTATTTACGGGAGAAGAAATGGGCAAATATATATGTAATAGGCATTTAGAATTTCATATTCTGTCAGCAAATGTCTTTCCATTTCCAATGGACTAAATGACACACCCTTCTTTGACTTTGGAATATAATGACATAAAACAAAATGACTCACTAAATTAGATGCGCTTCTTATATTGTCAAGTAGTAGTTGATCGACATAGCTTAACGCATTATTATGGGTCATCAGAAAACAACATCGGTGTGTTTCTAACATATGAGTATGATTACATACGTCCGACCCTTATATTCTGCTATAGAAGAGAACCTCTATGACAATGGAGTGTTGTTGTTGTATTCTGTCATCAAATGGTGCTGATATTATGGTAACTATTGTACCAAGTCTAGTAAGTACTTTCAATTGGTCATGAGACCATCTCCAACCATGCACCAAAACACCCATTTGGTGCACAAAAACACCTCCAACCATGCACCAAATGTTGCACCAAATAGGTGAAAATGAATAGTGCTGCACCAAATAGGTGCAACGCTATTCATTGCACCAAATCACTATTCATCCGCCACATCACCGTTTTAATTACCTTAAAAAATTTAATTTCGTTAATTTCGTTATAAGAATTTTAATTTTGTTAATCTCGTTATAAGAAAAAAGAATTTCGTTAATTTTGTTATAAGAATTTTAATTTCGTTAATTTTGTTATAAGAAACAAGTATATAACAAAAATCTGGAATGAATACTTACGTTAAATTTACATGAATGTTAAATTTGTGTTAATTGTTTTTAATAATGAATTAAAAATAGAATGATGGAAGAATCTTTAAAGAATATTCTTATTTGGTGTTAGATTGGTGTTTGTGGTTGGAATACTTTTTACTGTTTATTGCACCAAATAGGTGATTTGGTGCAAAATTTGATGTTTTAAGTTGTTTATTGTACCAAATAAGTGATTTGGTGCAAAATTTGGTGTTTTAGGTTGGAGATGACCTGACAAATAAAAATGTAAGCATGCAACCCCAATTTGCATCCATTTAATATAAAGCATCTTTCAAACTAATCCGGCTGGCTGGTCTGATGTCGGAAATTTATTTTGAATGGAGAGAATGGGTCTAGGGGTGTACATGCTTTTTAAAAACCGGCCGAACCGCATCAAACCAGTCAAACCAAACCGTAAAAAACTGGACCACAGTTTTATGGTTGGTTTAATAAATGCTAAAAACCGGACTGTTTCATTTGGTCCGGTTTCTGGTTTTAAGAATTTCAAACCGTATAAACCGGACCATACCGGTTATATATATATATATTAATTATATTTTATATATTATAGTAGTATTTTAGTTGTTTGATTATATTGTTTGTGAATTTGTTTTTTATTGGATGTTTATGACTTGAGGAGGAAAAACTCACTTGATTAATCATTTTTTGGTGAACAAAGGTTGGTACCTAGTGGATTTGTCTTGTTATACCTAAGAAAATTTTAGTTTTTTTTTTGATTTATTTATCCTCGTTTAATTACTTCTTTGATTTTTAGTAATTCTTAGTGTATAATTATTTCCACACATTATTTATCATCCCGTAAAAGTATGAAAGAATTGAAATTTTGTTACTTGGATGATTATTCTGTATGCAAATAATGTGATTACATGATTGAGTATTAAGGATACTTGGATGATTTTTTGATTAAACTACTCTATCACCTTAATCCATCCTTTTGTTGAGGGTCGGGTACTTTGTGTAATTTATTATAGTATGAGTTTCTTGCCAAGACATGATAAATTAAGGTATAATAGTATTCTATTAAGGGAGTATAGTTTCATTTTTAGTTTGAAAAAGATTCTACCAGAAAGAAAACTTGTCCTCAATTTTGATTATGAATTTTGACCTTTTTAATCAACCTTATCAATGTTTCAGGTGAATAAAACCGGAAAAAACCGAAACCAAACCGGACTAGACCGAACCGGTCAAACAATTTGTTGACTGGTTTGGTCCGGTTTTTGGTTTTTTATTTTCCAAACCGTAACAAACGGTTTGGTCCGTAAGATTCTCAAAAACCGGCCAAACCAGACCATGAACACCCCTAAATGGGTGCGAACCTATTACATTTCTAGTTTGATCTACTTTCTCTCATGACACTTGGTCGATTTTATTTTTACTAATTTGGATAGTGAGATTTTCTTTTAGCTGCAATTGTTTTACATACTAACAACAATAACATTACTCCATTATCTTAGAAGCTCCTGTCTATACCGGGATATAGGAGAGACGGATATACACAATCATACACATGTGTTAGAAACACATAGATGTTGTTTCTCAATGGCTCATAATGAAAATTGCGTCAAGCTGTATCGATCAACTGCTACTTCACAATATAAGAAGCGCAGCCAATTTAGTGAGTCATTTTACTTTATCCCATCAGAATAAATATCTCATAAATTATATTCTTTACGTCTCAATTTTATAGCCAAGTAACATAAATTCAACATCTTAAGAAAACATCACAGCGTCTTATATCATTTTTATAATGCACCATCTAAATCAAGTCATCAGGATCAAATTTCGAGATGTTATAGGGTGTGACATGGAAAACAGGTTAGGATCCTCTCATCCCACGCGTCACCGCGGCACGTGGTAGTAGGGGTAGGTGGTGAGACTAGATGTAGGTCACCATCATCTAGCCTCACCACCCATCCCTGCTGCCACATGTTGTGCGGTGACGCGTGGGGTGAGGAAAAAATGGGTGAGATGATCCCATAGTGATATAATAGAGGCTACCTTTAGATCGGGTGAGATCCTCTCACCGCCGCCCACCTTACCCCCCACGTGACCGCCCGCCACGTGGCGGGGGAGGGGGGTGATGAGGCTGAGTGGGGGTCACCTGCATCCAGCCTCACCACCCCCTCCCCTGCCACGTGGCAGGGGGTCATTTGTTAACTCAAAAAAGGGGGTCAGGAGATCCTGGCTCCCTTTAGATTCCTATGGTAAGAACCTTAGGTGGATTCACCAGACCTATCTGATAGAAACTACTTCTTGAACCTACATGACAAAGTGTCGTACGGTGGATGTCACTTTAAAAATCCTTTAGTAGTTATCTTTGATAGGGGTCAGATCGAAAGAAGCTAAACGTGAGGTAAAATATGAGGCATTCAATTACACGTCGCCACGTGTATAAAAGTAGATTTTTAAAGAATGGGGAAGTTGCACTTTTTTTTTTTAAAAAAAAAGCTGTTTTTGTATAAGTGGCGACGCATGATTGGAAGTTTCATATTTTGCCTCACATTTAGCCTATTAAGATCTGAACCACTTGGATGGGCTCAACAGATGTAAGTCACGTTGTAAGGGTCACCTCTTGAACTTATGTGACAAAGTATTATACCATGGAAACATCTCTACAAATTTATGACGGAAACTGTAGGTGAGATCACTAAAAACGTTGATCCATTCAAAAAGGGGACTTGTAACACTCCGTATCACCTCAAATTTAGAGGGAAAAAAAGGATTATATACAAGTATGAGTCTACATACTATGATTAATTTAAATTAATTATTTTTGTCAATAAAGATGAAACTCGAAGATTGACATTTAATGCTATTAAAGCGTTTTAGATCTAACTTCTAAGACGTTAGAATCCTACTGTAGTTGTTTTACAAATAATATATTTGATCTAATTTTGTAATGTGACTTCTGTAAGTTTTGAGAGAATCTATGTATAAGTAAAACAAACTTAAAGAACCGTTCATAGTCTATCATGCATGCTCCATCTATCTCAAGATCCTTAATACCATCGTCATATATAGAAAAGTCAATATTAATAGGAGCTTACTTTTATATAAGGTCCAACCTAGTAGGTTGTTCATGACTAATCAAAATAAATGACGAGCCATAAGTAAAATAAAAGTATTATCAGAATCAAATGCAATCTGTTCTTTCGGGTTGTTTATTCTTAATTCATTTATTAGAAATTGTATTATGTAGCTACCCACTTCAGGCTAGTCAGAAAATACAATCAAGTTTTTAGAATGTACCTCAGTTTGTATTTGGATGATGAGTTCTATTTAAATTTACCGGTTCAAATCTTGATAGCCACGGTTTGGTGTTTGAGTACTACCATTGAAAACTTATACTAGAGTGAGTTTGTGTTTAGACATTTTATGGACAACAAGTCTTCATTCTCTCACTTAAAAAGATACTAGTACAACAACCATACCTAGTATATCCTAACAACAGCAAAAACTATCTCTAGGGTCTGGGAAGGGTGAGAAGCAGACAAATGATACCTCCATCCCAAGAGATAGATAGCTTGGTTCCAGTGAGACCCCCGGTTCGATATGTACCTGCATAGATGACACAATAATATGAATATAGTGTTAGTGTACTAGTGAAGGGATTTAATAAATACATATATAGAGGTTCCGATATTAAAATAGTCGACCGTGTATATGCACAAATAACGAAAGATAAAGACAAAAACAAAAAAGTGCAAAGTCAACCTAAAATGTAAGTAGTATCTAAGCCCCTATGTATGCTCTAAGGTATTTCTATATCCTGCCTAAAGCTCTTTAACCTTAATTCTTTATCTCTATAAACTTCTATCTTATACCAATTGAAAAAATACTAAATAACTTAATTTACATCTTCTACGAAGCTAAGATGGTTAGAACCTTTTAGCGTTGGATGCAATAAAATACAATCAATTTCAGCAATTATTTGTACTGTTGCACACTATACAATTCTGTGCACACTTGATGCTGAAGATCCTAATCAAATCAAGATGGCAGGGAGTTCGTTAGCAAGGGCGGTGCTGAAGTCAATGAGACGAATGAAGGGCTGAGATTTGATGTTTCCCAATAAAAGCCTGCTGCAAAAATCAGATATAACACAGTTAAATAGTAATTGTCAGCTCTTCATTAAATATTTTGTTGACTACAGCCATAACATGACTGCACCACACGACATGAAATGCGGTACATATATGAGTAGTTCCGCAGTGAAGTAAAATATACGACACGTGATGTCACGTGTATAAACTGTTCTTTTAAAAAAAATTAAATGGTGATCAGTTTGTATACTTGGCATCACGTAATTAGATCTCTTATATTTTGTTTAACTGTTGGCTGTTGGCCTCTAAAGATCTGGACCCATGAAATGACGGAGATGGTCTAATTTTATTACAACAAATATTTAATAAATACTGGTTTTGTTTTCGCATGCCCTTCCAAATTCACATTACAGTTTGAAAAATATAAGTTATCATAATTCAAGAAGAATATAAATTAAAAGACTGTATTTAATGTTATGTCTGGCTATTAAAATTGTCTCTAATTTTCAGTTTTACCGTATAATTCATTACGTAATTATAGTTAATGTACTATTTTTATTAATTGTTCACAATGATACTTTTGGAACTAAATATTATTTTGTAGGTTTATTATAAAAGTTGAGCAATGTTTTTGAAACACCCTAAACAATATCAGACTATGAATTTAGGATGGAGGAAGCATATGTTTCAGTTTATCTGTTTACTATTTCTTTTTACCATATATTAAAATGTTGTTTATTACCTATTGTAAATCAATTAAATTATGTATAATCGCATATTTAACAGAAAAAATGCTCTAACTATAAACATGCAGGGAGCACGGGTAGAGGTGTTAACGAACCAGACCGAGCCGAATACTAGGTTTTCAAATTCAGTTCGTTTAGCTAAACGAGCTTTAAAATTGGTTCAAGTTCGGCTCGGTAACACTATAACTGTTTAAATGAGCCGAACAGTTTGTGAATAATTCGGCTCGTTTAACTAAACGAACCCAAATAGATGTTCGAATTCGGCTCGTTTAAGTAAACTTAACGAACAAACTCGAACCAAATACGAATCTAACTCGAACAGTTCGTGAACTATTCGGTTCGCTTAACACCCTTAGTACAGGGTAAAACTGAAAATTAAAGATAGTTTAGTAAGGAGACATTATATTAAATGATGCCTCAAAACTAATTTAAAGTGTCCATTATGAACTAAAAAAGACAGAAAAGAGTAGTTTGCAAGTTTAGATACTCCAGCCAGTTGAGACAACCCTACGAGTATTATTAAACTTTGTACATTCAACTGTAACATAAATCATTTATAATCTAAAAAAAATAGCAGGTAGGTACAGAACACAACTCAGTTGGTCCTCGAGTTAGATTTGTCACCAAAAAGTTCAGCGTTCGATTCCAATGACACGCACAGTGTGAATGTTTCACTGCTGCTAGACCGAATCCTTAATTTGCGAAAGGACACCTTATGTGGATCCTTGTGTAAAATCTCCATCAACCTAGGAGGTCGCTGAGTTTATGATTTTTATATTTCTCAATGTTTCTTAGAGGTGGACCGATATGTAAGAACTTTTGCCACCAAGCAATAGCCTGTAATATCATTAAACAAGTGGTCAAAATTGTCAGAGTGCATCAGGTTTGTCTTTATAATACTTCTTTTTTTTTTTTTTGTTTATTCCTTTTTAAGTATTAGCGCAGCTGAAAAAAATTGCCGGTTTATGGGCATGGAAAAAATATTATAAAGTACAAGGAAAATTTAAAGAAATAGTAGCTGTAGGTTGGTGTTATGAAAAGGGCTCCAAGTAAACAATATTTATAGCTATTAGAGCCTTGTTTTCAGCTAATCCACCCTGATGACAGCTTGGTTTGGAAGTTTTCTTAGTTTTTTTTTTTGTGTGTTTTAAGATTCACAAAATGCTTATCCTTTGCTTTAAGATAATCTTTAGTCAAAAGAAATTACATGGCTTGTAGTATAAGAAAATAAAAAATAAAAATAAAAAAACATATTTCCTCAAGTGACTTTTTACAAGAACAAATGAGTAAACCTATCCTATCATATAGTATGAAATTATGTAATATCTTTCCGGTGGCGTTTGGTTCGCACTTGAGTATCGGAATCAGAATCGTAATAGATATGACAATGTATTGTTGGAAAAAGTACGTTGAAGTACCTTTCCGTGTGCTCCAAACTTATATAGAATGTATATGAGGTTGTTTGGGAGATTGGTGTGATGAGTTGCAATGTTAGGAACTTTCAGTCGGACGTGGAACTCTCACGTGGATCGATAAATGAGAGTTCCATGTTGATCAGAGGACGTCGATCTCTCATTGAGAGATCGACGTGAGAGATCGACGTACGTCGATCGATCGACGTGAGAGATCGACGTACGTCGATCGATCGACGTGAGGGTTCGACGTGGATCTGAGGCACGTCGATCTCTCAATGAGAGTTCGACGTGAGAGATCGACGTACGTCGATCGATCGACGTGAGGGTTCGACGTGCCAGCGGACAGAAACTTTCATTTTGAGTTGCAACTTTTGATCCAAGGATCATCTCCCTTCACCTATGAACGATAAACAACTGCCATAACTGATAGAAAAACTGCTGAAATGAGTTTCAAACATGGTTTTTAACACAATCCAAGGTCTATATATATGAGATCTTGCTATCTTCAACATACACAACATTTTTGCAAAATTCTATAGAAATTTCAGCAATCTTTCTATCATTCACTCCTTTATCTTTCTCTTCTACATCAAGTTCATTCTTCTTCTCCTAGAGCAAAGGAAAAGAAGACAACCCTTATATCTTGGGAAGCATTAGTCTTGTTGTCTACCTTACTCGTTGGTAGAGACTAAATTGCTTTAAGGACAGAGTCATCTTGAGACTCGTCTCGGCTTTGTTTGATTACATCTTCTTGCTTGTTTGCTACAATTTTCTAACAATCTTAAAGCAATTTACAATGGCATCCAAGCAAGCTTTGCCGGATATGTCCAAAATGGAGCCGTTCGACGGCAGGTTCTATAAGAGATGGGCAGCAAAAGTGCTGTTCTTCTTGGAAATGCTCTCAGTTTCATATGTACTCAAGATGGATAAGCCCAGTGATGAAACTGAAGCAAAGAAATACGATGCAGACAACACTACTTGCAGAGGCCACATTCTACATTTCCTGGCCAACTCTCTATTTGACATTTATGTCAAATTCACATCAGCAAAAGAGATTTGGTCAGCACTGGAGAACAAATATGGTGCTGAAGATGTGGGCAAACGCAAGTATGTGGTGAGTGAATTCTTGAAGTTCCAGATGGTTGGTCATTCTCCAATAAATGATCAAATCCATCAATTCCAACAACTGGTGGATAATCTGGAACATGAAGGAATAAAAATCGATGAGACGTTCCAGGCGGCGGCGTTGTTGGAGAAGCTTCCACCTTCTTGGAGCAAATACAAGAAGAGGGGAAAGCACGACGATGCAAAGTTGTCTCTAGATGCCGTAATCAAACATATACGCATCGAAGAGAACAACCGGTTGGAAGATGAGTCTCACCATGAAGAGGGAGTCAAGGCAAACGTTGTGGATCATGCTGCAAAGAAGCCCAAGTTTCACAACCATGGTGGCGGCTGCTACAACAGTGGAGGAAAAGGTAAGAAAGTTGCTGTGCAGGGCCAGAACAAGCTGAAAGGAGTATGCTGGGTGTGCGGGAAACCAGGACACCGAGCAGTCAACTGCAGGAAACGGAAGGGCCAACCAAGCAACCAGGCGAACCTTGTGAAGGCCAAAGGAGCAGCAAACGACGTCATCGCAGCGGTCGTCTTGACAGAGGTAAACCTTGTCGGTGGCACTACGGAATGGGTGGTAGACACGGGTGCTACCAGGCACATTGCTACCAGTAAAGACCTATTTTCTGTATACAAGGAAATAGGCAGTGACGAACTAGTTTTCTTGGGAGATGCACATAGTACTCAAGTCCTCGGAAAGGGTAAGGTGCTTCTCAAGTTGACATCTGGGAAGAAACTAGAGTTGAGCAATGTGTTGCACGTTCCTGCCATGCGTAGGAACTTGATCTCCGGAGTGCTGCTGAACAAGGCTAATATTAAACTTGTTTTAGAGTCTGATAAACTTGTTTTGTCTAGGAATGGAGAGTTTATTGGTAAGGGATTTTGTAACGGGGGGTTGCTTGTTCTTGATGCTACTTGCTGCGATAATACAAATGCATCTAGTTCTGTTTATTTTGCTGAGTCTCTTGATATGTGGCATGCTAGACTAGGACATGCAAATATATGAGCAATAAAGAAACTTAAGAATATGAATGTGATTTCTTATGATGATGATGATAACTTCAACAAATGTGAACATTGTGTTGAAGCGAAACATCATAAGAAACCTTTTAAGAAAGTTGATAGAGTCTCACAAAAACTTGGTCTAATCCATAGTGACTTAGGTGATTTCAAGAATCACATGAGTAAAGGTGGCAAAAGGTATTATGTTAATTTTATCGACGATTACTCTAGATACACAAAAGTGTATTTGCTAAGTCATAAGGATGAGGCCGAGTCTAAGTTCATAAGTTATAAGAACGAGATTGAGAATCAACTAGACTTAAAAATCAAAAGACTTAGAACAGACAGAGGTGGTGAATATAACACAGACTCTTTACAAAAGTTTTGTGAAGAGAATGACATTATTCATGAAGTCACACCACCGTACACACCCCAGTCTAATGGAGTAGCCGAAAGGAAAAATAGAACGTTGAAAAATATGATGAATGCCATGTTGGTTAGTTCAGGATTGTCGGACAATTTGTGGGGGGAGGCAATCTTGACTGCTTGTCATATTTTGAACAGGTTACCTCATAAGAAGTTAGATAAAACTCCTTATGAGTTGTGGAAAGGCTATGCTCCCAACTTAAATTACTTGAAAGTGTGGGGGTGTCTATCTAAGGTTGGAATTCTAGATTTTAAGAAAAGTAAGATCAGGTCTAAGACAAGAGATTGTATGTTCATCGGGTATGCTCAGAATAGTGCAGCCTATAGATTCATGACTATAGATAATGGTGCTATATTAGAATCTAAAGATGCTGAATTTTTTGAGCATATATTTCCTATGAACAAACAATCCGTTGGTGCGTCTAAATTTGAGACAGGTGAGTCGAGTAAATCCGTAGTTGAACAAGAGATTGATGAACCTAGACGAAGTAAGAGACAAAGAACAGAGAAGTCATTTGGAAGTGACTTCATAACAGCCTTCATTTTAGAGGATGATCCCAAAACTTACGGAGAAGCGGTTAGATTGATAGATTCTAAGTTTTGGAAGGAAGCCATAGTAGTGAACTTGAATCTATACTAAGTAATAATACTTGGGAGTTGGTGGACTTGCCTAGAGGGTGTAAACCTATCAGTTGTAAGTGGGTCTTTAGGAAAAAACTAAAGGCGGATGGAACAATTGATAAGTTTAAGGCTAAGCTTGTCGCAAAAGGGTTCATACAACAATAAGGAATTGACTTCTTTGACACTTACTCACCGGTTGCTAGGATCACTACGATTAGAGTCCTAGTAGCACTTGCCTCCATTCACAAGCTTGTTATTCATCAAATGGATGTGAAAACAGCTTTCTTAAATGGAGACTTAGAAGAAGAGATCTATATGAAACAACCGGAGGGTATGATAGTCAAAGGTCAGGAGCACAAAGTGTGTAGGCTTAAGAAGTCTTTGTACGGTCTTAAGCAAGCGCCTGAACAATGGCACGAGAAGTTTGATAACGCATTAATGTCTAATGGATATATAGTAAATGAAAGTGACCGTTGTGTGTATAGTAAGTTTAATGATTGTGATGGTGTCATTATTTGCCTTTATGTTGATGATATGTTGATATTTGGAACCAACATAAATGTTGTTAATGATACAAAATCATTTTTATCTACTTTGTTTGATATGAAAGACATGGGGAAGGCGGACTTAATTCTTGGTCTTAAGTTAATAGAGAAATGTGGGGGTTATTTACTTTCTCAAGAACATTATGTGGAGAAAATGTTGAGAAAGTTTAATCACTACGATGTAAAGCCAGTAAGTACGCCTTATGATTCGCATGTTACTTTGACCAAAAACAAATGTGATAGTGTATCTCAATGTGAATATGCTAGGATAATTGGTAGTGTAATGTACTTGATGAACTGCACTAGGCCTGACATTGCATATTCTGTGAATAGGCTTGCACGATACACTCATAATCCAAATGAGAGTCATTGGTGTGCATTAAGACGTTTGTTGAAATATCTTAAAGGAACAATGAATTTGGGACTAATGTTTACTGGGTCACCTGCTGTATTAGAAGGATATTGTGATGCTAATTGGGTGACTGATAATGATGAAATAAACTCCACTAGTGGATATGTTTTCACATTGGGTGGTGGAGCTATTTGTTAGAAATCTTGTAAACAAACTTGTAGTGCTAAGTCTACAATGGAGTCTGAATTTATTGCCTTAGAACTTGCTAGTACAGAAGCCGAGTGGTTAAGGAATTTACTTGTTGATATTCCTTTATGGTCTAAACCTATACCTTCTGTATCTATTCATTGTGATTCTCAGGCTGCGATTGCACGTGCAAGGAATAAGATATACAATGGGAAGAGCCGGCACATCCGTTTGAGGCACAACATTGTGCGCGAGTTGATTAGTTCAGGGGTGGTAAACTTGGAGGTTGTAAGAACTAAGTTTAATCTTGCAGACCCCTTAACTAAAGGACTAAACAAGAAGTTGGTCTACGAGACATCGAGGGGGATGAGACTTATTCCATCTGTAGAGAATTCTTCATGATGGGAACCCAACCCACTATTAATAGAGATCCTACGAACGGGGTTCAATGTGGTAAAAACAAGTAATGAAAGATTTCTATGTTGCGCTATCTAAGTGTCTCTCCCTATGGTGTTGTTGTTGATAGTGCTCACTGTAATGGATTGAGGGTGAGATTTTAAGAATCTCTTAATGAAAAATTCATAGCCATATTGTTTGGTGGTGTGAACAGTGCACACTTGATGAATTTCACCTATATAAGCTTGGAAGTGGTGCCGCTTCCTGTGAGAGCCTGGAAAACTCTCTAGAGAGCTTATGAAACCTGAGATAGGTGCATGGCCGATATCGCACCAAAACCGCGAACTTGGAGAAGTAGATAATGATATGTCTTCTTGTTGTTCATATAAACAATAGTGGAGTAAGATTCAAGACGAAGTTCATCTTACTTCCGTTTATATAACTCAAGTTGTACTACCGGCGATTCAAGACCACAAGTCATCGTATCCGTTATGTGTCATTATCTTCGATTGATAATGGAGAGGTTAGTTGTTTAATGTTCGGAAGTTGTCTTTATATAAGTTTGGATCATGTGGGGGATTGTTGGAAAAAGTACGTTGAAGTACCTTTCCGTGTGCTCCAAACTTATATAGAATGTATATGAGGTTGTTTGAGAGATTGGTGTGATGAGTTGCAATGTTAGGAACTTTCAGTTGGACGTGGAACTCTCACGTGGATCGATAAATGAGAGTTCCATGTTGATCAGAGGACGTCGATCTCTCATTGAGAGATTGACGTGAGAGATCGACGTACGTCGATCGATCGACGTGAGAGATCGATGTACGTCGATCGATCGACGTGAGGGTTCGACGTGGATCTGAAGCACGTCGATCTCTCAATGAGAGTTCGACGTGAGAGATCGACGTACGTCGATCGATCGACGTGAGGGTTCGACGTGCCAGCGGACATAACCTTTCATTTTGAGTTGCAACTTTTGATCCAAGGATCATCTCCCTTCACCTATGAACGGTAAACAACTGCCATAACTGATAGAAAAACTGCTGAAATGAGTTTCAAACATGGTTTTTAACACAATCCAAGGTCTATATATATGAGATCTTGCTATCTTCAACATACACAACATTTTTGCAAAATTCTATAGAAATTTCAGCAATCTTTCTATCATTCACTCCTTTATCTTTCTCTTCTACATCAAGTTCATTCTTCTTCTCCTAGAGCAAAGGAAAAGAAGACAGCCGTTATATCTTGGGAAGCATTAGTCTTGTTGTCTACATTGCTCGTTGGTAGAGACTAAATTGCTTTAAGGACAGAGTCATCTTGAGACTCGTCTCGGCTTTGTTTGATTCCATCTTCTTGCTTGTTTGCTACAATTTTCTAACATGTATGAGTTTGGAGTATATGGGTTTGGACGTAAAAGTGATAGTTGTTTGCTATTGAAGTGAGAATGAGTATGATTGACATTGATGGTGTTTGAAACGTATCGAAATTGAAATGAGTATCGAAGGTTGGCGGCTGAAAAAATTTGACCGGCCAGAATAGTGATCGGCCGACGGCGATGGCCAGAGGCGCTGACCGGCCATATTCCTATTTCCCCATATTGATAGACACGGAGGCTATTATATCAAATAACGATATCTATTGCCAAATACTTGGATATCAATCCAAAACTCATACTCTCATTTATCCAAATTAACAACTTTTATGTGTTTGGATTCTTCCAAACTCATACCATTAGTGAGAAATCCGCAACCAAACATCTCCTTAGTTTAGTCGTATTTTGGAGCTTGGAATCTGCTCAGCCAATTATTAGTGACCAATCTGTTGATCGTCAATTACAGGTCAGTAACTCGGTCAGCAAATTCGGGTCAACAGATCCGGAGTGATGTTTTGGCCCCTTTGCATTTTTGGCAGTTCTTTTCCACTTCTAAAATGAGGCCTGGTGACCATGATTTGTCATATCAATCAAATTCGATCACTGTGAGCTAGTAGGAAACATCAAGGCATTTATATATTATAACACAGTCACAACACTATGAGACATCCTTTATCCATGTTGACATTACGGGTCTGGATTCGGTGACGCGGGTGCAAGGGAGACACGGCGGACGTGCCAAATAGAGGAAGACACGTGTAACTATAGCAGGGTTTTTTTTTGCTTTTTTTTCCTTTTCACAGAGAAGACACGTGTCAGCCTTCTATTAAACGCGTCTGACGCGTCTCTCTCCCACCCGCGTCACTAAATTCCTTTCGTGCCATTACATAGTAGTTTTCACATAAGGTCACGTAAGTTGATATTCATAAACTGATCTGATTACGAAGTCTGATATAAATTTATCCATTATCCATTTGTCGTACCAAAATAACAAAATCATAAATGAACTCTAAGAATTTGGAATTTCCTCCTCTCTTTTAAGTAACAAAATGATAACATTCAAAAAATAAAAACATTTAAAAGATGTTAATATAAATACTTAAGAATAAATATAAGTTGAAAATGTAATAACAAATGGGCTTGATGTTTACATGCATCGACTAAACATCTGTATTTCAGTAACAAATCTTAAACCAGATATGAACATTTTTACTAAGATAAAAAGACTAAGATCAAATGGCCACCGCAAATTAAACAAGGTGCGATCCCACGTAAAATGAAATCGTATCTCTCCTACTATGTTGAAATTAAATAGTGAGCTTACGTAAAGTTATGCATCCAAAACATTAAGGTATTAGATGATGATACCGAACTCTCGTATAAACCTATCCTTCAACAACTTTATTTAACACGTCATTTTACGGAGATTGAGATTTTCTTCTATTATGTTAGCAGAATATCACATAAATTTACATAATCCAACGGTTTTGAGGTTGAGTGAACTATTCTGGCAGCACGCTGAGAGAAATAGAGTTCAGATCTGGAAAGACTAACGGTGAAGCAAATTATGAGGTTTTCAATCACGTTTCGTTATGAGTACAAACTCTTCTTTTTGGACAAAATTTGAACCGCTAACCAGTTTATACACGTGCTGACGCGTGATTAGAGGCCTCGTATTTTACCTAACGTTGGCCCCCTCATATATCGGAAACGGAAAGAAATAACCCAATGAAGACAGGTGCATTAATAAAGATAGTCAAATAGGACTTTCATTGACCATTTTAGAGTATCAACAACAACATATACCCAGTATATCCAACAACATCAAAAGTTATCGTTAGGGTCTGGAGAATGTGAGAGGCAGACAAACAATACCTCTATCTCAAAGGATAGAGAATTTGTTTCCAGTGAGACCACAGACTCTATATGTACATGCATAGATAACAGTGTGAAACTTTTCAATTTTATATCTTGATATTCTTCATGGGGATTGAAGAATTTTCTTTTTCTAGTTAGTATAAAGAAAGTTGCAAAGAGGGGTTAGTTAGAGATGCTTTTGGTTTGATTAGGAACAGCACATAGCTGTGTTTGTTGTTAGATTAGATATAATAGTAGCTTTGTCCCATGCTTTTCAAGAATGGCCTCCAAATATTTGTATTGTAAGTGGAAGGCACGAAGATTTGGTCACACACGTATGGATATAGCAGAGCCTTGGCTGTTTAATTATCTGTAACGCGTTTCCTGGTAGCTGACCTCTTGGCTTTATTGATTCTTAAAGACAGGTTGTGAACTCCAAGTGTGTTTTGCTTTGGAACTTGTACGGATTCGTTTTTACAATGTGTGAAGATATATTTATTGGTAATAAGGCCATACCTGGCCATGGGTTCCACCGTCTCACTCCCAAGAAATATTGTGGAGCATGTAAATCAGTAGCTATATAGTCTTTTGGGTTGGCAAGACTCACACAAGGTCTCACCTCTACAAACCAGGCCTTTAGCCTAGTAGCAATGAAACACCCACACTATGTATTTCCCTGGAATCAAACTCTGAACTTTTTGGTGATAAATCTAACTTAAGTATCAATTGAGATATATCTTGAAAACGTGAAAGATATATTTCTATTTGCTCAAGTGTTTGAGCTGCTAAAATTATGCAAATGTGTACATTAGCAGGTGAAAATTGTCATTTTAAAAAAGGAATACCCATGCTAAGAGAAGGACGTCCTCATATTTTTTTTCTCTTTTAAAGGGAATGAGATCTCCTAACCCTCTTTTTTATCACCTCCTGACTGTCACATGCCAGGCGGTCTTTTGTTACCGTCCATATGGGGCGGTCAGGGGATCCTATCCCCTTTTAAAGTGAGGACACGTTGTATAAGACAGCTGACCGCGATCATGAGTTGGTCGAACTGATAGAAACTTGATCCATCATATAGCTCAATTAATATTTAAATTACAATATTGTAGTAGAATGACAACGGTTCGAAATCTCGATCACGCGCAGTTAGATTGTTTTACTGTTGTCTAAGCCAGCGCTGGTTTAGCCCAAGTATCCGACTCAATTGGAGGTAGAAGGCTGCTGACCCAGTTTATGGTGGACAACTTGTGTGGGATTCATTCGAAAACACTTACCACCTTAGAATGATGCTGGATTTCTTATTTACATCTTCCATACGGCTCTACCGGGTTGAGAGAATAGAAACACTAGGACCAAGAATTTGATCTTTTCTGTTAGAACTTAAAGATACTTGTCTCTTTTTAGTAATAAAATCATGAGGTTGAATTTTGAAATATTGCCTCTGAATGAAGTATACTTTGTTGGAAGATGTCAAGTGTCAACTCAAGTATCGCGATTCCAGCATATCAGAGGCGTTGATTTTCTCTGATGGAGGATACTTTTGGGGAATTTAAAAAAATTAAGTAAAAGAAAGCTAATCAACAATATGACACACAAATACACACGCACATACAGATACACACATATATATATACACACATTTATCGTATATACATATATATGTATACATATATATATATACACATATGTATATATGTGTATACGTGTAGGTGTATATATGTACATATACACACACATATACTATGTAAATATATTTGTGTATATGAATTGTATGTATATATGTATATGTATATGTATATATAGAC